>KZ506834.1:71165-98898 GCA_002844005.1 Limosa lapponica baueri | reverse complement strand
TAAACTGAAAGAGGGGAGATTCAGACTAGACATTAGGAAGAAATTCTTTACTGTGAGGGTGGTGAGACAATGGAACAGGTTGCCCAGCAAATTTGTGGATGTTCCAGCCCTGGAATTGTTCAAGACCTGTCTGAATGGGGCTTTGAGCAACCTCGTCTAGTGGGCAGTGTCCCTACCGATGGCAGGGGGGTTGGAACTAGATGACCTTAAGGCCCCTTCCAACCCAAACCATTCTATGATTCTATGATTCTATTTATAGGTGTGGGCCATGCCAGTGAATTCAGTATTACTAGCAAGTTTTATTTTAAGACAGTGTTTGTTTCTGCAGGAATAGTGCCTACCTCTGTCACTGTATGTGTTTTGTCCCGTTTTTCTTTGGTGGGAAATTCATGGTTATATGTACCAGAAGTAAAACATGTACATGGGCAGATTTGATATTGCATGTAACCCCCGTGTCAAAATCTGAAACCTGCAGAAAAGGGCCCTGAACTTAAGTAACCACAAGAACTTCTGCCAACTTCAGACTTGTGGTATTCTGCCAGTGAGGATTAGAAGTGTGATATTTCAAAATGAGAACAAAAAGACAGGATTTTCATGATAGGGTTTGCAGTCTTGGCATACTGTAGAGTCAAGCTGAAGTAAGGCAATTCTTCTATTTACTGTAGTGGCAGTTTTCCTCAAAATTAAATCCTGATGTGATTGGATGACAAGGACAAGTAGGAAAAAGCAAAAGGCAGAAGTGAGTGCTGGTCTGGATTAATTAATACAGTTATGGAAGAATGTATCAGAGATCAAAATTTCTTCCTTCCTTTCATTCTTACTTCAGCAGCTTTAAGAAATCCCATGCACCTAAATGCATGTGAACTATCTTTTTATGGGAACTGTTACACTGTACTCCTTACGGTTAGTTACAGAAAGTTCGAAGATTGTGATAGAAGAGCTTGCATAAAAGGAAGTAATTCAAGTATCACTACAGTATACAGACATTCTTTCTTCCAAACAGAGATATAATATATAGATATATTTTTTCCCCCTCCAAGTCCAATAAATATTACTAAGGGACTGCTTTCCAGTCTATGAGTTGGCTTTCCTCTGTGTAGCTGCCAAAATGTCTTGCATGCCTGGGAAATATCCACCTGTTATAAGGCAACATGTCTGCTGCTTACTCGACCACTCTATGTAGCAGTTAGCACATCAAATTTCTACTGTTTAGTGAGAGGAGGAGAGGTTCTTCTGCACCCGAATCAAATAATCAGTTCTGCAGGAATGAGAAGGAAGGTAATTCTAGATGTTGCTTAAACTGGGACTAGGTTGTGTTGGGAGTTCAGAACCAGAGAGGTGCAACAAGTTCACGTTCAGCACCCCTACGGTTCCCAAATTTGTAAAGCTGATAATTCAGCTCAAATAGTCCATTCAGGCATGCCAGTGAGACAGAGAAGCATGGTAACATTAGGTGATAGCTGCTTTCATATCAAGAAGTACCTACATGGCAAGTTTTAAGACACTATGAACTAGTTTTTGTACTGAGTCACTTTAGTACACAAATGTTACTCTGAGACCAGTGATTGCTGAGCAGTTCCAGCAGAAGATATATTATTTTTTATCACATGGTCAGAAACACTGTATGAAATTTATTTTATGAATTATACTTGTCAGGAATTTTCTTTAATTTGAAGCTGATCTCTGGTGATTGTTGATGAATTAGGCTTTATAATTTGAAAGCCCTAAGTATCCTGAATTACAATCCCCAAATATTTCATTTTTTCTAATTTTATCAGAAATGCTGCTTCAAAATCTGTGTTAGGAACAGTGTTAGATTGAAAACATCCTCTTGGACTGCTGAATCCAGCCTTCTGTGTCCAGTCTTAATACAAGGCCCGTTTTATACACAGATCCAAGTTTACATTTTCATATCATTTTGTGATCAGTAATCTTACCAGAAAGGTTGGTACAGGATGTCTTACTTCTTGGTAAAAACCTGCTTCTAATTTTAGTCTACTTATTCCTGGTCAGTTGATAAATACCTTCTGCTAACTGTGGCCCTTAGTTTAAGAAGTTCTTTTTCCTCTCCAGTGTTCATTCTGCTGGTGCATTTGTTTGGAAAAGTGAGATCTCTTTTCAGCCTTTGTTTTGTTAGGCTAGTAACCAAGCTCTTTTCTTTTGGTTTTGTGTGCATTTGTTTTAGCTTTTTTGCTAGTGAGAAGCATTTGCATTTCACTAATCATTCTAGTTGGCCTTCTTTTCAGATAGCATTATTTTCTCTTGAACCTGGATGAGAGGATTCAGTTCCCTGCAGGAGTCCTGACCAAGATCTCTGTTTTCCCATTTTTATTCTGCAGCTGGATTTTACAGTCATATTTGTCTCTTACAGCCAGCTCAGATACATTACCTTATAACAGTGTTATATCACTAGCACACTTGCCTCCACTATCCTGTCTTAACAGGTGATATTTTCCAGTTTCTAAATGCTTCTTTCTTGCATTTTGTATTATTGCATTTCATTTTCTGATACTCACATTTATCTTGTAAGATATTTCCATCCTCTCTTTGATGATGATTCCTCCCTGTCATCTCTGTCATCAGCATGTGCCTACCTTTTATGCAATTGCCATTAATAAGGATATAAAGGCAAGAGCCATTTGAAGATCATTCCCTGAGGAATTCCACTAACAGGCCCGTAATTGCTTTATCAAAACCAGTTGTTTCCTTTTCACCATAATTTGTCCTTTCTCCTCCAAGCAGTTGTTAACTCCTGTACTAATCCTTCTCTTCCCTGCATGACCTCAAAATTTCCCACGCAACACTACGTCAAAAGATTTACTGAAGTCCAGGTCAAAATGACTGTATTTCCTCTGTTTAAAGTAATTTATCAGATAGGTATACTTAGCTATTCTGGTACAATCAACCATCAGTAAATCATTTTCAATTTACTGATGTGTATGTAATTATTTTTTAATTCAAAATCTGTTCTACAACTTTGATATTATACTCAGTGATTCAGTTTCTCCATTTATGAAACAGCAGTCATAAATATCTGACTTTCAGATATAAGACAACAATACATTGGCATTGTTAAAATGCTTTGAGATCTTGAGTAGAAAATGGTCTGAAAAACAAGAAACTCCTACCATATTTGTCATATATTGTGTTCGAAGAGGTACTTGTAACAGTTGTGTTATGTGCAAATGTCACTTTTATAGATCAAAGAATTGTTCTTTGAAGGATGCTTTCATTTGTGAATATACTTTTTAAATTAAAGTATTGTTTTCCTATTTGTCAAACTATGTCACTTTTATAAGCTGTCAATCAAGATAAAATAAACTCACACTATCCTTGTGTTAGATGTAAGATAACAGGCTTTGATCAAAAAGATAAAGGTATGTCAAACATTATCATCAGCACTAACCACGTCAGACTCTTATCATGCTGATATTTGATATTATCTGACTAAATTGCAAAGATTTAATTCTTTCCACTCTTAAATCTAAATAAAACTCCTCCTAACTGTTTAATATATCCACTCATATATGTCTGTGTAGAAAAGAGCAAAATAATTTTTATCTCTTCTTCATTAACGAGATATTTTTGATTAGCCTAGGATATGCTTAGAAAAATTGAATGCAATTAACATGGAAAATTTGTAGTAAATTCAAATAATGTTGGTTTTATTATTATTTTTTGGGAAAAAAAAATTAAAAAAAAATCAAGACGTATCTCTCAATGCACCATATGCAATTACTTATACTTTATTTTTTTATAGACTACAGATGAAGCCTAAATGGCATGTCTGTTCTTCACTTGTCTATGTGCTCAAGAGAGAAGATGAAGGGAAATTACTGAAAAGGAGGTAAAGTTTTGCATTATGAGTTTTTCTCCTGAAGTGCCATGTATTCAATGGCAGAGTATTTGCATTTCCTCACAATAAGTTCCTATAAATTCTAAGATGACCTATGTGGAAAAGTATTCTATAACAACTATTTTTAAAAATCCATAGAACTGAAGAAGAAATTGTTCTCCTAACTGTTGCATGACTTTTCAAACTATCTCAAATAATTTTATAATAATTTATAATTTTTATAATAATTATTTTTAATCATTTTATATTTAAAACATTTACAGTATATAAATGCATTTTATGTCATCTTACCCCCCACCATTTTAAATATATAATGTGAAATGCTGGGGAAAAAAAAAAAGCAGAATAGCTCTTCTTTAATAAAAGTGAATAGCACTGTCTGGGGATAATTTAGAAGCAAACTACTGCTCTGATTGAGTAAAGTAAGTAAACAAGAGCTCAATGAAACTCCTGAGCAGTTCCATTGAAAATTCTTGAGCTGGCATTGTCCCTTAAAGATTCTGAGATCTTAATGCTCCTTAAGTCCATGGCAATGAATTTGGTTCTGAGATCGCATAATAATGCACAGGCTTCACAGTAGATAAGAGACACTCTGAGATCAGTCTTACCATGACATTACCTGAATTGTTTATTCAGGTAACTCCTTAAAACTCAGTTGTTTCAAAGTTCTTTTTCTTTTAAAATGTTGTCTTACTGTAAAAAAAAAAAAAAAACACCAAAAAAAACCCAACCCCCCCCTCCAAAAAAACATGCCAAGAGTCTGTGTGTGTGTCTCTATAACCATTCTAAGTAAGTCTTCATATCTGATGGGATCCTATTCTCCTCACTCCCTGTAAACCTCAGAAACAGGTGGCCTTGAGCCATTGTTTTCCTTCTAGTTTTTTTTCATTTGAAAAACCCATTATAAACTAAGTCAATATAAGTTAATGAAACTTGGTAACAAAGTTAACACACTAACATAAAATATTTGTAAGTAATGGTCCAACATTATACCTTTCTTTGAAAGACACACAACAACATCTTTGTAATATAAGAAAAGGTATTCCTACTTTGGTTGCCAGAGTTATTTACAGACGAGCCAAAGTTATGTATCAAGCCCTAGAATCTCGTCATACAATTAATGGTGATCATGAGTGGAAGACAGTGTAAAAATATAACAATAATGGAATAACCAAATATTTCAGATCCTATATACAGTTGGACTACAATTTTAAAGGAATGTAGCAGTTATTCTATGAATTAAAAATTATGAGTAAAGTAGAGGTCGGATTGTAGCACATCTCACTTTCTAACATGTCTTAGTTCTCTGTCCGGGTTTGTCTAGGAAAAATTCTATGAGGGGAAGCACATGGGGCTTTCTCTATAGAATGTCTGGATCTAGTTTCTAACTCCTATCAATCTGAAAAGATACCCATGTGTAGAACATAACAAGGGAGTGTTTGCAAAAATTCTGTGTATTACTGGCCTACCCCAGGTGACCTACATGTACTCCAGACCTACCACCCCCAAATTATCTTAGAGGGGCACTTCTGAGTGAAGGATTACTAGGAACCTTAAAATTACTTTTTTACCCTTTTATTTTTTTAATCTTTCACGGTTTTGCCTGGGGTGAACTGATTTGTTTTCACTTTCAACCCATGTTTCCTGCATATGCCTAAATTCAGGTTCACAAATGTTCCTAATGTTTCTCCCTGTCTCCACATGGCTTCCATTGTGAATACTCTTCCCTTGACTGCTCTCTAAGAAATTATCTTATTTGTTGCTTACTCTCAGGCAGTATTCTTAAAGAAATTCTTAATGTATGAACATTTTAAGGACTTTTCTTTTTAGGCATGCTTCTCTTTCCCACATCACTTTTTTGAATTTTACACATGACCATAGCGTGCTTAATGAACTTGATTCTAAAAGCAATTAATAATAAAACTGTTGTGAATTAGCACTCATTCCTATTTCAACACTACACTACAAATTATTTTTGTGGGATAATAGTTTCACAATTAACTTTTGCCAATATATGTTGTTCATCACCTCTTATTTCTCAGATACTAATGAGTAAGATCAGTTACAAAGAGGAGAAAGTTGTTATGAAATCGAAACTTGAGAGTGTTTTGGCACTTTTGACAGTTGCTGCTGAAAAGTGTAAACCCAAACGGACTCTACTTCAGACACTAAAATGCAGCAGACAAAACTATTATTTCATCCCCTGTGGGCCACTGTCTCTGTTCACTCTTACTTTTATGTCATCATGTTGGTTTGACACCTATAATAGGTTTAATAGGTTTTTCTCTGATGTTATTATTGGCTAATGATTCTGGTCTTCTCTGGGGATGGCAAAAATGAGAAGTCACACTGTTCTCCTGTTTTATGTAGCTCTACAGGGACAGCCTTAACCATAGTACTCTATGGGAGTATGTCATCTTAAATCAATAGATGGCAAGTTAGCCTTTAACATTTGGATTGCTTGCTTCAGTTTTATAAATCAGGCTAGCAATTATAAGACTATCCCTGATGATCCAGTAGTTCAATATTTATCTTAATTCATATATTTTACACTTTAAGTGTTTAAAGGAAACTAAAGCAAGGAGTGATTTAAAAAACGTTATCAATGTCCTTTATGCAAGGATTTATGTTTTCTAACAGAAGAAACAGTTGTCACATGACGATGATAGCAGCAGATTCTTTGAGATTTTGTTTCATTGGATCAACTGTTTTAACTATTCCTGACTCATCATGTTGATCTTCAAGGCTCTACCTTTCCAAAATCATAGGCAGGAACAATAGAGTGGCAACACGTTTTACATTTCAGAAACAACCATAGGAGAAAGATAAAAAGATTGCTACAAGATGAGTGGCTGCCAAACTTGCTACTTGAACCAACTGTAAAATGTGCCTGTTTTAACGAGCTCTTCCACAACCTTATATTTTTAATTCATATTCATTCAGAGATCAAGGGATAACAAATATAGTTAACTTCACATACATTGAGTAAAAGAAAAGCTGTTCTAGATTTTCTATGCATTTGATCTTCACTCCAAACTCTGTTCACCCCGCTTGAAACAATCGCTCGTTGTGTTTGAATGTTTTCCTTTTAGCAAACATAGAGGGGAGTGGGGGAGTAGGGTGGAGGGGATGACACAAAACCAATATCAAAACCTACATTATTATTGAAATCATAGGAAATACATTTTAGCGAACTATATGTGGAAATGCCCTGAAGAACTGAACTTGGACATATTGTTACTTAACTCCCTTGGTTTCACTCCTCCATCAAAGGGAGTCCCAGCTGCTCTCTGAAGTGGATGCAAAGTTTCGTTTAACTATAACTTAAACAGCTGAACATTATCAGAGCTATATACTACTGTTAAAAAGAGGTTTATTATTTTCAAATTTGGAACTTTAGTTACTCTAAATAGAGACTGCCTCAGTAAATAACTCATGATTTTCAGAGAAAATGAGAACATTTCACCTTGTATGTTGGCATTACCTGAAAAATAGCTGAGAAATAAAAAATTTGCTCCAGAATATTTTTGGATTACATTCTCATACAAGAAAATATTTTTTAAAATAATATTTGTTAAATATTAAAAAGTAATAGCAAACCTTTGGTTGACTGAAGAAATCCATTTCAAGTATGTTTCAATTCCACAACAGCATTTTCAATAAATAAAAATACAAACATACATAAAAATTTTCATTTAAAGCAGCAAGCACACACCAGATAATTGGATCTGAACTTTCTGGTTCTTTTGAGGAAACTGGGAAGGTTTCCCTTCCTGGGACACTTCAGGTGGGAAGGTATACAAAGAAGAGTATAACAGTATGACAGCCCATCAGAGTTTGCCTTGTGTAGATTTTGTACAGGCAATCTATATATGTTTCTGTCCATTTCATAGGTAAGGTGGGGGACAATGATCTCAAAGCTGGGGAGCATTAGACACCCGCTGAAATATTTGAGTTTACAGAAAACTGCACATACTGATCTTTCCTATACATATCTCTCCATGTTACATTTAGACTTCACCTCCATGCCTTCTTTTCATACTCACTTCTTTCTTACCATAATTGTATCTTTCCAATCTGTACACCTGAACACAAACTGGATATCACTTTGTGGTACAGACCAGTAGCATGCATTTCCTTCATATTCTAGCTTTCTCTTTTCTCTTTGGCTACTCCTTCCAGATTTACTAGCACATTTGCTAGCCAGGAGTGAGCCAACTGGTAGTTACACACACTGTCCAAAAAATTGTATTTGCTATACACAGGTGGAAACTTCTTTTCCAGAGTGAGACCACCCCCATGGAAAATGCTAGAGGGAATAAGAGGGAATAAACAAAAGCAAACAAGCAATGGTGAAACTTTTTGTATTGTTGGATACCGTTACAAAATGTAGACACTCTATAGTGTCTACACTAAATTAATATATTATTCACCTGTACCAGAACTCTATCAGAAAACTACCTCATATTGGATAAGACCCTGAGACACCTGCAGCTAAAAGCCTGCTTCTGTCTATGCAATGTAGCAGAAAATTTGGTGCATAAATTAAAAAGATGTGGCCAACCAACCTTTAGCTTCTGTGAGATTTAGTGTCACTAAAGGTGCAATTTTACATTTAAGCCATACTCCTTAATGAAGACTATTTGATTTCTTTTCTGTAGCTCTTCTAAGAACAGCAAATCTTAAATTAACTCAGAGACAGCAAATCCACACTGAGCTGTAATGGCTAATCTTGATCTATTTGTTGAAGCAAGTCAAAAGTTGTAAACCGAAGAACTCAACACAGAATAGTAGCTGAGATCAAACCAAACCTGTTTTTTCTCCCTGAGATTTCCATGCTTCTTGGTTGTCAGAGCTTTTAACACTACACAAAGCATTTAAGTACTTAACAAAAAAAATACAATAGCAAATTAATTTCTGAAGACAACATCAATTACAAACACAAGAAACCAAACAATTAAAACAAACTTTCTGAGTCAAACAGTGTGTTGGTTTCTTCATTCTGATCCATGGTTTTAATTCTTGTGTACTTAGAGTAAAAGAAAAGCATGATCCTCTTTCATGTCCAGTTTCTTTCACCCTTTCTAAGTGCCAGGTATCAGCTTGAATCAGGGAAGAGATGCTAAACATCCGCAGTGGTCTTAAGTGAACACCAGAATCTTAAAACAGCTTTCTGTTGAACAGCAATAGTATCTAAGTTTTAGATGTTCCAAAAAAAAAAAAAAAAAAAAATCAAACAAAACAAACAAACAAACAAACAAAAACTAAAAAGCAAACCCATAAAATGAGAACTGATAATTAAACAGACCTTTGATATTTTTATGTCCTTGTCCTACTCCTTCCTCTGAAGCATCTGGTAATGACTCCTGCTTCAGACTGAATACAGTGCGGCTGTGACAACTGCTGTGTTTCTATGGACATCTGTGGTTTCAGCAGAGTCCCAGTCCTGTTCGTGAGAGGTTTGCTTCTGGCTTCTTTGCGAGTCCTTGTGTCAATTCAAGATTGATTCAGTGGAACATTTAAAGTCGCATTTTCAAGAATAAAAGTGAAATGTTTGCTCTTGCTTAATTTTTGCAGGTCTTCATTATCAGTGGTTAGAGAATTTGCCCTGAGCCTACCTATGTCAGGCCTTTCTGATTCACCTGTTATAAAGATGGTGGAGACATAGATGTGTCTTTCTGATCTGCAAAATCAAGACAAAATTGATAGGAATGATGAAAAAATTAAAAAAAAACCTGAGAGAATGGTGACCATAAATTTGATTTCCTAAGTCTGTTTTGCCACACTGAACCTTGAGTAGCACCTCATGCTAAAAATAATTCCATTAACCTGTCCTGTAATAAGCACCTTTCAGAAATTCTTTCCAAATTCCTTCCTTGCCAGTACCAATGTATGCTGTGTATTTTATATTTATAATGTATATTATTTGAAGAAAGAGCTTTTTCTTAAGGTCATACCTCTCATGTTTTGCTCAGTATTCAACTAACTTATTTCCTGTCTTTATCATTCCTATACAGCTATGTAAATACAGAGAGAATTGAGGTGAACTTAAGTTAAATCTACCAGCTTTTTGTAGGCTTACATTCATGAAACATCCTGAAAGAAATCAAGAGCAAATTTACTGGTGAATGGGGTTTGGAGAAGAGATAACAGAGAATTGTTTCAACTGCCTCTCATTCCCACCCCTCTCCACCTCCCTCCCCCCCTGCCTTTCCCTCTTTACCCCTGAGCAGAATAGTTCATGTCATTTAGCAGAAAAGGTCTGGGTTGCTATGTACTTTGAAAGCAGTCTCTCACCCTTTATGAAAGTCAGAAGGACAGTGAAAAAAATGCTAAGATTCACAGAGACCTTAAGGGGATGCTAAACTCCTAAATTGTTCCCTTGGGGGAAAAATAAAAATTAAATACAAATGCTCAAAATTAATAAAACCATCAAAAGAAAGTTTTTTTATATATATAACTCCAATACTGTGCATCATTTTCACTCTAGTAAGTGTAATCCATTTGAAGAAATGAAATTTCAATAATCATGTTCTTTTTCATGCAAATCATAGCAAAAGATCTCAGATATGCACCGAGCAAGAGGAAAAGGAAAAACTGCTGCACAGAATGGCTTGGTCTCCCCCTGGCTATGTTGCTGATACAGTCATCCATCTCTGAAAAGTACTCAATCATAAGTCTGAATTGAATGGAAGAAGTGACTGTTTGGGCTGCCTGCTGCCTCCACTGAAGCCAAAAGGCTTCTCAGCAGAATTTCGCTGTCTTCCTTCTAGCCAGTAATGACGCACTGCTTTCCTTTAGCATGCCAGTACTAGGCTAAAAATAGACAAGGAGAAAAGGCTTCAGCCATTTTAAAGAGCACAAGTGGCATGCAGGCTGACCTCTTGACTGCATGTGTTACAGCTATAGGCAACCTAAATGGTGCCAGGTGGGGATTGCATAGGGCAGAGCAACATCTGCTTCACTATCACAAGCATAAATGATAGTTCCTCATGTTATGCCATAAACTGCCTGAGGTAAGAAAGACTGGGAGAGTTCCTGTCACAAGTTAAACCCTTGCCAGCAGGTAGGATTCCAGTCCATCTGTCCGTGCAAGTAGCTCAAACAGAATAAAAAGCTTTATAAAATATTATCCAGAGAGATAAAAAGCAAATAATGCAATTTATTTATGGGCTGGAGCCAGAAATGAAAGGAAAACAGAATAGAAAGAGAAGATGCCTTTTCCCTATGATGAATGAAAAGTGCTGTTACATAACCTGTTTCCAGAGGTAGGGGACAGATTTTCTAAAATGCATTTATCTTTGCAAGCTTGATTTACACATAGACAAAGTCACACAGGCACAAAGTGTGTATCTTGGACGTACACAACCCATAGCTCTCAAAACTAGATTCCCAAAGGTTTACTTGGTCACCCCTTTATTTATTTTGTTCCTTCTTTAAGATATTAATAAGATGGTCAATAACCATCTATTCAGACCAAAGATAACTTCGTGACAAAAGCAATGTGAAATCCTTAGTACTAAGGGCCTACTTAATGTCTCAAGCAAATGCCTAAGAAATAAATGTAAGTCCCAAGGGGCACAGAGATTTTGGATAACCACCATGGCTGTGTAAGCTGCATTGTACGGGCTAAATAGTCAACTGCTTTTCAGATGTTTGTTTTTTCTTGTACACCGATGAGTTGCTTGACTTGCTTTCACCTTTTGGAGACAGTAGGTAAATTGAGACCTCTTAATGGAAATGCAAGGTGTGCAAGGACCAAATACATTGATCAAGTGGAACTGAGTTACCCAGTTCAAACTTCTTTCAGTTTCAAGAAGCTGAATATCCTCAACTCTAACCACATTTCCATTCCCACTGTTGACTAGTTGTGATGTGTTTACAATGTAAAGAAAACACATATTTTTATAAACAAGGGCAAATATATATCAGTTATCATTGTATTTCATATATGCTACTCTACGGTAAAACATGCAAAAACAAAACATAGAATATGTCCCAGACAACAAAGTTTTTTGTCATCAAAACCTTGCCTGATTCCCAAAATTGAAGATTTTAAATATTCTGGAAATGCAACATTATTTTTATTGAGCAGAAATTTTTAAGTATTTTATGAACGTGTGGTAAATTTTGGTTTCTTAAGGTTCACTCAAAGCAGAAAGAACTTTCAAGAATGATTAGTAGAATTCAATTTTTAAGGTATCTGGAATCTTAAGGGGGTGAGTTAGTCCTAATGAGATTTTCAATATCATTTTTATATCCTATCCCAGCAGTTATGTCTAAATTGTTCAAAAAAATCCTACCTTTAATGAATTATTTTTAGAATCAGACATTAAGTCTGATGAATCACTTGGACCATTTTGGAAAATGCTTGCCTTTATTTGGAACAATAATAAAACAAGTTAAGATTTTTGCAAGTCTTTCAGCTTCTACTTATATTTATAAAAAGTCTGCTTGTGAAACATATAGTTTGTTTATTTATTTGGGATCATAATAAATATACATATAGTTTGTTTGTTTATTTATTTGGGATCATAATAAATATACTTTCAGAGATATCTTCAAATTTTGATTTTGAAGATTTCACTGTGTCTCACCATATATTCTTAAATAGCATTCTGAAAGAACAAACTACATTTGTACTTAAGTTCATCTTGTGCTCCCCTTAAAACATTACACTGAAAAACTTGACCTAAATATTTTTATGTGCTTTTAAGATAACCATAAATTAAGAGAGCACATCTGTTGCTTCCTGAATAAGAAGAAGCAGTAGATATTTTAATTCCTCAAAGAACAACATTCTATGGATAATGGCTTTTTTACTAGAACAAGGCAAGCTGGATCACACATTCTAACACACAATATAAAAAAAATTATCATGTTGGTCACAATTTATGAGATTAAAATATTAAAAAAATATTGTAGAACTTGTGCACGGAGTCATCATTTAGGCCATCATTGTAAGTAAATGGGAATCTTTAGCGGAAAAGTGACATAAGAATGTTTTTGCTCAAGTAAAAGAGGACTTCAGTGCAACTGCAGGAACCACAAATTATTGAGAAAATATGGAACTTAGGTTCTGATTGTCTTTTGGTAGAAGGCTGCCCACAAAACAGAATTTTCATGTAGAATTAAACATAAGGTTGAGTCAGTTATATTTTGGAAGATAATCCCAAAAGCCAAAGCAGTAAAAAGGCCAAAAAATTAAGGAAGAAAAACATTGTATTCAAAAAATAAAACATGACACTCACTACAATTTCTGTATTCTAACATACATGTATATTCAGTAATATAAATAAAAAGTGAATGTAGAAGTAATTTTCTCTTGGAGCCATTGATTATATTGCTATTAGTGTGAACACCCAATGAACAAGAAACTTTCATTACAACCATAACAGCCTGCTATTGATCCCTCACTGCCTCCATAATGCAATGATAATGGTTATTGTGGGATATCTGCTAACACCTAAGATGATGTATGGCAGTCATACTTTCAAGATCTCAAAGAGCACATCTGCAGTTATTGCTAGTTTATTGGTCCCAAAGCACAGGAGGAAGAGGAAGAGAGAGAAGAGCTTAAAATGAGAACTCTAAAATTAATTTTGAAGTGTTGAATGTATCTATGCACAAGGAAGAAGAGAAAGTCTAGTAGAATTTTTGAAATGAAATTACCAGACCGAAGAAGATAAAAGTAACTAAATGAACTCAAAACAACTTTTCAATGTAACTGCCTAAATAAAGCCTCACTGTGTGCAGTAAGGTAGTAGGTCAAGCTTCTGAGATATTCACTAGTTTCAGAAGTCGTACAGATCGCTACTTTTGTATTTTAAAAATTGCCAAGTTTTATTCAGGTGTAAAAATAGAGAAAATACAGATTCCTAATGATAATGACTCACCCAAACATGGTTAGTGGGGCCTAGAAAAAATTTTTACAGCAGATTTTCAAATAGAAGTAGTAGGTATAGGCCTCTGAGGATTGGAGAGACAGAAGAACATTCCACTAATGACCACAGGGTCACAGGACAAACCTGTGCTTATGCTACTCAGCAGGATGGAGCTTCAAGCTCTGGCTCCGGAGCAAAGCAATAAGGACGTGCCAGCCAGTCTTCACCTCTCTACCTATTAAGGGAACTTTTGAGGTCCATCCTTATGGAAAAAATCTACCTAAGTAATTAAGATGTGTTAGCTTCAAGAGAGGAGTGAAGTTAGAGGACATCCAGCATTGAAAGACATCTACTTTCAACCTGGTTAATTTTCAACAAGTTTGCCTTTTTCCTTTGCACTTTCTTCCTGTACAGGTTGCATTGTTCCCTGTAGTCTGCTGACTTCAGGTGATGATTTTTCACATGGGTCCAACTATTCTCATCAATGTAGTGAGATTTCTGCTTGCCTAAATAGCAGGTGCTTTCTGTGCATTGCAGTATGGTATGTGTAGTCTATATGATGCTTTGAAGACCTCAGTCTCAATGCCTCCTCAACACACTATGATGAGCAGTACATCTCTTTCACAAAACATGCACTGAATGAGAGGGGAGATATCGTTGTTACTGACAGTAGAAATGAAGCTATTGGCAAGCCTTTCATTTTAAGGTAACTAAAGCAAATACATATTCATTTGAACCCTGATTTGGGAAGAAACAAAGTCTATAGAGCAACCTATAAGTAGATGGACAATATAATTGGTTTAAATGCAAATTTATTTTTTAAATATAACTAGTGATATACTTTTAGCTGGGCATATGCTTTGCTAAACTGACTAATTTTAAATTCTCTCAATGTTTCTTCATAATAATTCACGTTTCAGGTTACCTGTTCAACCAAATGTTAGCATCCTAACTTAGCAATCTACTGCATTTGTTTATGCTTTCAGCTGTCCTGGCACAGAGACTTCAATGGACTTCAATGGTTAGAAATGGAAACCTACTTCAAACAGAAATTTTTGACTGGGGATCTACATATAGTGTAAAATATTAATTATTATACATCAACAGCCTAGACTATGAAACTGGGTTATTTCTTTATTTCTCTTTGTCACCTTAAATCTAGATGCGTGTTTCCAGCAATAACACCACTGATCTTTAGTCCCTTTACTCTCGGAGTTCCAAACAAAATCCCCTCTATTCATCAAATATCTATGGATTAAATGCCAAAATTGTTTTGTTTGATTATTTGCCAGGTATCAGATCTTTATTCTTTTTGTTTAAGAAATATTTTGTCTGACTGTCTAATAAACACCAGCTGGGATCTCTCAGGGCTTCAAGAGACAAAAAAAGTTCTGATATATATTTTATGTCTAAACTTAACACAAGTGATTTTATCACTCCAATATGGAAATGAAACATGCTAACAGTAAAATATATATATATTAAGGATCATTTAATTCGTTAGTTACGAGTTAATGATAAGATCTGTATTTGCATTATATTATTTACAGACACTAATGGGGCTCTGGTGCCATAGGTAGGTGGCTGCCAGCAGAAAACCATCTTTTTGCTTTCCATACATGCAGGTCTCCAGGCAGCCCCCAGGCAGCTTGTCTAGTTTGGCTCCCCTGTGCCCTGAACTCTTCTCCCTCAGCACTCCTGGACTCCACTTTCACATTCACTGTCCATTTGAACAGCAAATCTTGTAAGGATGGCCTTAGGGGCTATCCTCAGAGAATAGTCTAGACATACATTATTGTGTACAGTCCATCTCTTTTGTATACAAGAGATAAAGAGTTCAATGAATCTTTTTTCCTAATCCCCATGTAGCACCCTTCCAGGGAGTAAGCGAGGGAAGAATGGCTTTATACTTTTTATATAGGAACTAAGAGCATACAGTGATTGCTCCCGTACCTCCACTATCTCGTTTTCTTTTGTACCATTCACATACTCCATGCTCAGTTGCTCCCGTTCACTCAGGATACAACTTCCTTGAAAATCCAGTACTGCTTTTTGTTAACTACAGTGTTTATTTGAAAACAACATTAACTTTTCTTCTTCATCCAAAAGCATTAGTAAACAGAAAGTGCCACAAACTTACTCTGTAGAGAAAAGTAAAACTAAGAAACTGACCTCTTATGGTTATAAAACACAAAAAAGCATCTTTTCTAGGAAACCATTAACTCTCACCCATATTTGAATGTAAGAAGTCATATATTGTCTTCCTAGTCTACTCTTATATGTTTATGTTGACAGAGAGGCTACCACATACTTCTGCTGAGGTGTTGCAGATTTCTTGTGCATTATAAAGAAATTGTCATGTTTTGTGAAGAGACGTCTACATTTTCAAGGGACAGGAAGAGTTGTCTAAGGTGAGGTTTTATACCTGCTAAAGATTAGAAATAATTTTGTGAGAAAAGATTTTTTATAAATTCATCTTTGAGGTCAAAAATATAATATAAAGGTAAGTCATTGTGACCAGTATGTTAAAGACAAAACAACTGTATATTATCAAAATAATAAGTGAAACACTGGAAAAGTAAGAATACTAGTTACTAAGAAATTTGAATAAAAAGATAAAAATTTTAAAGTAGTAAGATCTATGCACGCTTGTTTTTATCAAAAACCTCGAGTAGCAAAATTTCTTCTCCCTTTTTCTTAGAAATCTTTAAAACATTGTTCGAATCAAGTTATATCATCTTTAATTATCCTTTTAGAGACAGTTTTTTCAGCTGGAACAGTTTTAGGTCCTTCTTTCATCACTACTTGACATACAATTCTTCATTATATGTCAGTGTGAAGATAATATGTGCTAGACAACCCAAGTTTTGCTCTGAGGAGATATTAGTATGTTTTGCAATGTATATCTGAGTGATTGGCACACATATATCTGTACCCTCCATTTAAAAAAATCCTACTAAGACATTAACTATTCCTCTTGAGCCAAGAATACAATTATTCTTTAACTGCGAAACCTACTTTGGAAAACACAATGTTAACGAAAAGAAGTGATATCAAGTTGGCAAAGCACATAATGTTCATACCTCCCCAATCTAAGCATAAGAAAAAATAAGTAGTCCAAAATCCATGATCAAAGGTGAATGTGTGGCTTCAGAAAGTATCTCCATTTCCTGATCCTGCATTCACCAAATTATGCTTTAAGTAGCCTGGTGACATGTTTTTTGTTCTTGCATTAAAGGCCTTCTAAACTCTCAAATACAAGAGGATCCCCAACATACAGTAATAAATTACCCCATGGTAAAAAGTACTGCACACACAATGTTTAAATACTTAAAGATACAAGGCTAAAAGGTACTAAAAGGTAAGTGTTCGGCTTTACTTTCAGATGTCTGCTTGAGTTTACAATGTTCCTGTCTAGGAAAAAACAACTATTTCAAGCTATATAGTAATACTATCCTGAGAAGATCAGGGCAGGACTTGCAAAGTTTGAATCTTTGTGGTTCCATTTGGGACCTCAGTCTGTTCAGCTGCATCTAAATTTGGCAACATATAAATTCCCAAATCATCTAAGATTTTGCCAGTAAAGTTTTTCACTTGTATTAAGTACTTCTTCTGGGAATGTGGGCAACCATTTGAGTTGTGATGCAATCAGGCAGCTTGACACTTAAGTTTTGAGAAGATTCTTGAAATAGGTACCCACCCACCTATTTACTGTGTTCTCAAACTCAGTCCACAAAGTGATCTAGAACAAGTTTATGGGAACAATCATCTCAGAAAGCAGAAAATTTCTATTTTCATCCAATGCATTACTTCAGAGGTAAAAGAACAGCTTATTTTCTCTTCCACCGACTGTTTTGCATTTGGGTTTTGAAGTCAAGTTATTGTCTTTGCATCCTCAAAACTGAGCTTTAAGATATTTTGAGTTGGGGCCTGTTCCTGGAGATTGGCCCTGTCTGAGGCACATTCTGAGGCAGGTCTCTTAATCTCTCCCAAGTTAGGTGTTTCACTTCACAGAAAACCCTTGACTATTTAGTGTCTTTATCCAGGTCCCCTCTATTTATGCCCAGGCAGAAGGAACAGATGTTGTCATGGTTTCTTTGGGTTGCTGAATTTTTAATTTTTTTATACAAAATGACTCAGGGGGACAGGAGTAGACTTGATATAATTTTCTTATGGTAAATACCTCCAATATAGGAAATTCAAGACATAAACACCTGACTTTGAAATTTAATGGTTGATGTTTTCTCTTTGACGTTTAGGGGAAAAAAACACTCCAAGAAAATATTAAAAAATAAATCTTATTAGCTTGGCTTAGGCAGCAAACTTCAGATCAGGGGTTCAGCTGTGAATTCCCCCCAGTGTAAAAGGAGACACTTTTCTGCAATCTGGACAACTAGCAGAATTGAAGAGCAATGTAGTGTCCTCAGAGCAGAAAGAAGGTCCAAGAATTTCTCTGCAACTGCCTCAGAGCTGCCATAAAGCCAGACTTCTCCAGGCCCTAAAAGCTCCAGCAGTAACTGCCACCTCGTCCTCATCCACTATGTATTTTTCTCCTTACTGGTCCTTCCTACTCATGGAAGAAATTCAGAAATCCAGGGCTTCACCACTCTCAGCTGTAGCTCAAGCCCCTGGGACCACCTGATACCCTCATACCCCCTGTTGAGTGCTGCAGAGTTAAATAGGTCAACTATATTACTTGATTCATTATACTTTGATTCAGTGGGGTTTGAGCATGTGCTTACCACAAGCTGTGCTTTATATTGAAAAAACAAGTGACTCATAAACAATGGTGAAAACAGAAGACAACTATTATTATAATTACTATTGAAGGTATTGTAGGCCAGATAAGATACTGCCATGAAAAAATTCAGAAGTCTGTCTGATAGACTATGAACGTGCATAGACTTTTGTAATACAAAGCAGGAAGAATATGAAGATCTTAAGAGAATGAAAACTTCTGAAAGTGTCTCTCTCAGTGACTAAAGAAACGACCTTGGATTTCTACTTAAAGTTCTAACTTTGCCACTTCAGATCCTAAATATGTGATGAACACGCGCTTTGGTGCCATTTCTTTTTTTTTTTTATTATTTTGATGATTTTCTTCGCAGACATGGATATTGTTAATACAATGTATTGCAATATTGCAAGATATTATTTACAAACCGACTTGTTAGATCATATGGTTATAAAATCCTCTTAAAAGTCTGCAGTTATACAAAAGGGTGTTATGATGCAAACCAGGATAACTCACCAGCAATAATAAACCAGAAGCTTAGGCAGCATCTGCATTTAAATTAAGCTGCCATACCTCTTTAGACTAACATGTAATTAAAACTACATTATTTATAATTCTCTCTACTGTACTGATTATATCTGAAATGTCATTGGTACTGATCCTCTGGTGTAGTTTCACTGAAAGCAGAACTGTACCAAACAACATCAAATGAGGAAAAGGTCCATCATGTCTCTGAACATTTTAATACAGGACAGTTAGATTTTAGTATGTTTAATAAGGTAAACATTGCATGAATATCTAATTTTGTAGCAAATTCTTGTACATAATATCTTCTGCTGTTTAACTAACTTAAATATGCTTAAGGCTCTCCCATTTAGTTAGTTAGATAGTAGTTGCACACTTTTGGTCCAGCTTGATTTCATATTTCTTGTAGTCATATCATAAACCTGTAAGCACTCAGTTTCCCAGGCTGAATCAAGGGCTTACAATGACATTAAAATATTTTATTTTGAATAGACAAGAAAGATATTTCTTAAATTAAGGGATCACTTTCAATCCTGGGGGAGTTTCTTTTTGAAACTCATATGAGAAGGAGAAAAAATGTTAATTGAATCTTCTCATTTACACCTTCCATCTGTTTTCATTCCAGCTGCATCTGCTTAGATACTTGAGAAGCAGGTCAAGCTAACACTTAATGGGTCTCAGCTGATTACTGTAGTAATTTAATAAAATTGCTACAAGTAGGAAGTAGAACTGGAGAAAGCTTACACCTTTATATTGACTAGAGAAGTTTTAAAGCTATTTTTTTGGCATTCAGTTCATCAGAATAAGTTGGGGGGGAAAAATGTATACTTCTCTTTCATAAAGAGGTTAGTCTCTGTTTTAGAGCCAATATATTCAAACAGTGCTTATTGAAAATTTGCTATTTTGCATATTGTTTTTTTTCAACAAATACTATGCCTAATTTAATTTTTTTTCTTCTAGAGCTGACAGTTCTGTCTAGTTTTCTTTTATTTTTTTCTTTTCTAATCCTGTGAATTAACATATTTTTATCTTTTAAATGTATTTCTGCAGTCTACAGGGTCTGTCTGAAGATGTATGATAGGATCAGATTTTTTTTTTTATGGTGTTTAACATCTACCTTTTGAAAACTAACCTTCTTTTCAGTGTGTTGATTTAATGTTGTAACTGCAGTAGCTTAATGATGTAAGTGAAACATATTGTTTAGACTTAGTAAAGGATATTGCTTCCCTTCTAAGTCTTCCTCTTTTTAAAAATGTTATTCTCCTATGAAGATAAGCTTTCTGCTTTGTAACCCCTGCTTTAGATTGCTACAAAAAAATGTAGTTTCTCAAGGAAGAAAAGTAACCGGTAAGATTCACGTTATCCAACTTCATCCATCTAACAGACAGTTTTGTTGATTCTCCCTTTAGCAGATGGTGAGAGACAGACACCGTTAGAAAGTAACTCACTCCACCTATGGTGGACACTAATCACAGAACAAAATATTAATATATACATATGTATATAATTATAACTAATATACCAGCTAAGTTAGTGTTATATCTACTCTTGAGCACTTTTAAGAGCAAATTTATGTCTTTTCCAACATGAAGATGACATGTGAATGTGCTAAAGTTCTGCCACCTAACTCTTGCTCACTATGATGAGATCTGTGCTGGTGAAAAATTTTCCAACCTTGATGGAAAGAACTTTGCTCCACACAGCAATGGGTTACTCTTGCAGAAGATCTAGTGTGAGTAGCAGAAAGAGGAGAAATTGTGGAAGTCAGAGGCCATAAAGAAATCAACCGAGGTCTCAGTGAGGTAAGCATTAGCAGGCTTAAGCATAGTGAATATTAATGATGGCTGTTCTGAGCAAATTTATCAAATTAGGCATGTAGGTGTGCAAAGACGGAAATGAGTGTATGTCTTAACATTCTGGTGAAGGTGGACAGGGGCATCCTTCATCTACTGGGGCTCAGGGTCTTATAAACTGAAGAAGACCACAAAGAATCCAGGTATGGAGTTAAGCTAAAAGAAAATTAATAAACTAATCACTTTAACAGATTTTCTGTCAAATGCCGGTAATATGAAAAAAAAAAAATGGTGGTGAAATCTTAAAGACCAAGGTTGATGTCAAGATTACAGGGAGTAAGCAGATGAGGCAGAGTTGATAGAATTGCAAATGAGGATGCTTTTCTTGCACTTATGTTCCAGACATTTAGCTGAATGGTTTGGAAGTCGCAGGCTCTGCTTAAGATAGGACAAGAAAATATTGTCAAATTATTTAAAATGTCAAATGAGATGCAGCGTTGAGCATCACTGGCATTAGGGTAAAAGCTAAGGTTAACAGTATAGCGTAGATATGTAGGAGGAACACAAGGGAGCTGAGCGCCAAGGAATCCATTTGTAATAGGTCTATTATTTTCCTCCCTATCTTTTTCTTTAAAATCAAGCTAGCTTTACCTGGCAATAATGACTGTCCTCTATATTCAATCCTGTTCTGAGAACTCATCCTTTAATTGCACGTACTGAGGCATTCCTAATTATTCTATAAGTTATCAATGCAGATGTTTTTCTAAACAAATGCAATTTTAAACTTCTTTGCGTTAGTATGATGTTTAGTTCATAGTACATAATTGGTTACAATGCTAAACACATAATGTAAATCCATAGGAAAGGGTTAGAGACTGACTCAATTTAAAGGATCAGAATGATGAATGGAGGCATAATCTAATCATGTTTTATAGGGGAAAAAAGTTTTTGAAAAGATTTGGGGTTTTGCTGCAGAGAGTTTTGAAAGCTAGTAGCTGAACTATTGAAACAGTACAAACCCTAAAATTTAAATGAGGACATATTCTGATCACATTCTGGGGTTTTTTAATGTTATTTACATAAACGAAAATAGCATTCCTTCAAATTGTGAAAACCTCTATGAAAGTGAAACTGTGAAATTCTTTGAATGCTCTTCTTGTCTGATGTGGTGCAGGTGGCACTTGCCTGCACAGGGAGGCAAGTGAGTCAGGAAGGGAAGCTAGACAGAAAGTACGGAGCACACTTAGTGAAGGCTATATGGTAAGGAAAGACAAAGAAAGGGGGGGGGGGGGGGGGGGGCAGGGCAGAAAGAGGGGAAAAAAAAAAAAAGAGTAGAAAGAGAAACCAGGGGTTATTCTTTCTGATTACTAACAAGTCTCCCTCCTTTGCCATGTCTCTGCCTTGTTCAGACTCCCAGAAGGAGATGTGCAAGCCTTGACCTTTTACATAAATGCTGCAGAGGGCCTGTCTTTCTACAGACATGATACTTTGCTCCTGCCTATTGAACCATAGTCTTTGTCTGACTGATGGAGAAGCAAAGGACTGACAAGGCTTAGCTGGAGAAGAGTGCTGCTGCAACACTCCTGACTTTATTTGTGTTAAGCTCGCTCTTACAAACCTCCATTCTTCTTCTTCTCACCAGGTACATTGATGCTGAATGCAGAGAAGTACCTCTTAAACCAGCTGCCCCTTTTGCTTTTTGTCCTTTGGAACCACCTTTATTAAAAGGTGCCACAGAAGAGGGGAAAAACTAGTGGATTAAATTAATTCATAGCGGTATTCCGAGATTCACAGTCATGTCCATAATTAATTTGATGTCTGTTTTACATAACAAGTATTCATCAATATGTACACAGAATAGGAATCACAAAGATAATCTTTTGGACTGTAAAAAAAACACGTTACCAATGAAACACTCCATTAATATCTAGCAGAGACCTTGAAATAATTTTCTCTTTATTTTCAAATGTTGCAATCCATTTATAGACCCTCTTTCAAGTGGTCTTTTATATCTGAAAAAGCTAAATGTGTCTTTTAAATATCTATTGTTCTTGATAACAATAATCAGAGCTATCAAAATTTTGAAACTGATACAGTTAGCTTCCTACTGAAGATCAGCCTCTCATACCTTCAAACAAATACAGAATATGATTATTATCATGATCTTACATCACAGGCAGAAATTGTTCATAACAGCTTTTATAATTAGTATATATCCAGTAGAGTTTTGATGCCTAGTTGAAAGAAAATGAAACCAGCTGTTCCAGAACTGACACTGCAGAATCAGTGCAGATTATATTTATTTATACATTGTATACTTATACATGTATTTATTAAGAAATATCTAATATATTTTTTATGGATTATTTCCTTCTCAAACCTCTATGCACAAGTATCAGAACAACATGGAAAAGCTATTTCTACGACAATTTCTGTCAGGAATAAGCCTCGTCTTTACTTCCCTGCTGCTCATTTTCATTGGCTAGATTTACTACATTTAAAAGCATGGTCATTCATTTTGATGACTTACAGTAGCATGACGGGAAATTTTAATTAGTACCAGAATTTCAGCAAGGCTCTTATGTAACAACTAAGTGTTACATATATTTTCAATAACCTTGAAAAGCTTTAACATTCCACCTTCCCTTGTACCTTCAAAAAGAGGTGCCTGAGTGGTAAAAGTATCATGATTGCTTTTCTGTTTCACTTGTGTCTCACCTGGGGTGTTGCAGGAGGGATAGTTATGCTCCTTTACTGTACAAAACAGGAATGAAACTCCTGAGAATGTTTTGGGAGGGCTCCGAGTATCCTCCCTCATCCCTGGCACTTGATCTTGTCCCCACTTAAGCATTTTCTCTCCTTTTTCTTCCTTTTTTCTTTTTTTTTTTTCCTTTTTTTTTTTTCTAGTGAAGGGTCTCACCCTCTCTGTCCTAACAGTTGTATTTCAAAGCAGTCAGTGGGAATTTTCTCAAGGCATGTATTATCCTTGGCTGGCATCTTGCCAGCAAATAACCCACTCTCTCCTTGGGACATTGTATTGCTGCTGTGTTTATTATTCACATTATCATAGCACTTTAATGGTGTTAGGTGTTTACAAGCATGTTAAAAAATAAAACAAATGCAAAGGTACCACCTCTTCTTATGTCATTCCCCTGTGCCCAGCTGCTCTACTTTTCATAGTGCCTCAAATGCTCTCATGCAGAGCCTGCAGAGACATCTGATGTGAGAGCACAAGAAAATTTAGCAGTATTGTGAGTCATCTTCTGAACGTGCAAGTGCTGTCCAGAAACACTGAGGTAAAAAGGGGTTTGAAAAAAATCCAGAATTTTCTTGCTTATCTACCTTATGATGTACTGCATAAGCTAACAATTTATTTTCACTTTCTTCCTGAAAGTTTTTTTCTGGGATTTTTTCTCTTTTTGATGAAAATATAGTAGGAATTTAAAGACAAAAAACTCTTGAATAATTTACCATTTCAGTTTCACTAGCATTCTTTGGCATTGCATTAATTTCTAACAAGTGGCCACAACGTTTGACTTCAAATGGGTCTGATAAAAATGTGTGAAAAGAGAAAGCATTTGCATAAAGATGGGCTTGAAACAAGCCCCAAATAAACACGTCCTGAGAACATGCTTTGGATCCTGTTCCAACTGCTATACTTTGTAGCTCGCTTCAGTGTGCCATCCCACACATCCTGCATATCCTGCTCCAGTGACATAACGACAGGAGAAAGCTGCCAGGATAAGCACATACTTCTGTAATTTTGTAGGGCAGGCCAATCCATGGCAGCAAAATTGCTGTGAAGTTGTTCCTCAATGTAGGCATTATTCAGCCAAATATTTAGGCACATGCTTAATATTACAGATGTCCTTAAACTTAACCTCATTAAGTGCTTAATCAAAGCACTTACAGACTGACTGACAGTGGAGCACGTTCATCTTTCTTTGACATAAAGCATCATTACAGCAGGGCTATGGTCCTGTTCTTACATGGCTAGAATTTTTAGGAGAGAAGCAGCTAAATAAAGTAGAGACAACCTTAATGGGCCCAAACTGCACTCTGATTCTAAAACCCTGCAAATGTTACATTGCTCATATAAATATGCATGGATGTGCTGAAAAAGTAATTTAAAATGACAAACAATTTAGAGAAAAATAAGATCATATTATTTGACAGAATGAGAAAATTTTGTCAAGCAATCCTACTCCCAAGAATGCATTGGCTAGATGATAGGAATAACTGTCCATATTGGATGATCTGAGTCTGCTGGTGAGTGGAAGTACTTTTCAACAAATCTATACTAGTTTTAGGTGGTTTTCATGTTGTACTCAGTCTTCCTAAGCTGATTGAACCACAAGTATGTACATTACTACTGTTCAATTTTAAGAAATAGCGCTAATTAATGATGATTGGTTTTGTCAGTTTCCTTTTAATTCGTCTGGCACTTTTTGAGCATCCTTTGCCTTATGAATATCAAACACCTGCAACACTGTTAACTGGTAAACTGAACGTAGTTATATGATGCTATACATGTACTGCTTTCCAAAATCAAATGAACTCTTTGTTTTGAAACCTCCCTTCTATGCAACCCTTTCATTTGTCTTGGAATAAAATCATATTATCTTATTTCTGTCATATATTCTTACTAATTCTGTTATGGCCTGACTGTATGCTCACAGAGATAAATTGCCTCAGGACCCTGAGCCATTACTGTATGCACTCCTGCAGCACACCGCCCTGTTGAGAGAGCTTGCTGTTTTGTGGGACTGAGCTTCCGCTGCCAAAGACCTAACACGCTTAACACTGCAGAAGTCCTTCATTACCTTTTGGCTCATGTGGGTGGGCGTGCCAATGCTCCAAGAAGGAGAATTGCTAGGTCATAATATGGTCAGAAAATGACACTTATATATTTGACTCTTACTTGGGCATGATGAGGTAACAGTCCTGCTGTACTGCTTGGCGTTTAACACTACTTGAGGAGACTGGTTTTGCCTTGCTGTCAGTTGCTCAGCTTTGCAGTTCTAAAAGAAACTCTCCCTATACCTTTGCTTTTAGCATAAATAAACAAGAATAAAGCAAAATTCCTTGAAAACCAAAATCAAGGAGGTTTGTAATGCTACCAAGGTTCTTTGAAGACTGTTCTTGTATCATTTCTTTGCATTGAACCAAAATCCTAGTCCGCGAGGCATGCAGCTGCAGCAATGGTAAGTTCTGCAGCTGAGCACTAGACTGAGGTGTGCAGGGGTGCTCCTGAAACCAGGGAAACCCAAGGGAGACAGGGAGCCCTGCCAGGAACCATCTGCTCTCCTGAGAGAGGCTGACATGGCTTGGACAGGGCATGCAAACACGGATCAACGGGGTGCTCAGAGAGGGCACCACAGTTCACACAGCAGTTTGTGTGAGAAGGACCATGCACTGCACTCTGCTTGTAAGCCCACAGCCCGGGGAAGTGGTCTAGGTCTCTGGCATGATGGTGGGCACTTGCCTCAGAGTTAAGAACAGTGTTTCTACAGAGAAAGCCCCTGAGATGTCTGATACTTCCACTCAGATGGAACTGGTAAGGAAGAAGACTTCAGTACAAATGGTATGCTGCAATGAGTGCCCAGACCCTTCTTCTGGGGAAAAGGTAAGTACCTCCAAAAGATGTGTACAGGTTGACCTGATTGCATCAGGTGGACAAGTTGCAGGATACAGCTAAAAGCTGCACAGTATTAGAGGGGCCGAGACAGAGATAGATAAGTGGTTTCAGAACCGTGCTTCTGTGGTGGATACCACAGAGAATGAAGCACCTTGGACCCTGGTGACCGACAAATGCAGGACTCGGCTTCCATCCCCACCCTCTAGCATTACAACCAAAAGCAGGTAAGAAGCTTTAACAGCTGCAGACACCCACGAGCAAGGTCTGCAAGGAGAAAATGTACCAGCTGCACGCAGTGGATACCATAAAAAGAAACGCCGAGTGCTCGTAGTGGTTGACTCTCTGTTGCGGGGTACTGAGGCACCTATCTGCCAGTCTGACAGGGAGTCACAAGAGGTATGCTGCCTTCCAAGGTCCAAGATGTTGCCAAAAGGGTCTCACAGCTTGTCAAGAGTACAGACTACTATCCATTGCTACTATTCCATGTGGGCACGAATGACACTGCAAGCCAAAACCTTGCTGGCTTTGGAAGCACAAAAAACTGGAAGCACAAAAACAGTTCATCTCCTTTAAAGGTAAGGGAATTAGCTGCAGCAAGAGAACCCCTTGGCTTAACTGCAAGGTTCTGAGTCTGCTCAAAACCAAAACAAAAGTGTATCAGAGGTGGAAAAGCAAAATAATGTCCATTGAGCACTAGACGAGCATTGTCAGGGTGTGCAGAGCAGCAGTTAGAAAGGCAAAAGCTCAGCTCAAATGTAAATTGGCCAGAGCTGCCAAAAACTACAAGAAAGGGTTCTTCAGGTACATAAATAACAAACAGAAACAGCAGGAAAATATTGGCCTACTGTTAAACCAGAGAGGTGAATTAGTCACCAACAATACTGAAAAGGCATTTCTCACACTTTCTTCACCTCTGTCTTTATCATCACTGTTGGGCCCCAGGCCTTGGGAACAGCAATCCAGGCTGATGCAAACACAGACCCACCATCAGTGTAGGAAGAATTGTTACGGGAACTATTACAGGAGCTGGACCCCTACAAATCGATGTGCACTGACAATATCCACCCAAGGGTGTTAACAAAGCTGGCTGATTTTGTTGTTGTGAAGCTGCTCTCTGTAATCCTCAAGAAGTCATGGAGATCAGGCGATGTCCCAGAAGACTGTAGGAAGGCTAATGTCATCCCCATCTACAGCAAGGGCTTACAAGAGGGTCTAGGAAATTATAAACCCGTCAGTCTTATTTCAATCTCTGGGAAAGTTATCCTCCTGGGAGCTATCAAAAGGCAAATGAAACACGTGACT
>KZ506834.1:7959-67248 GCA_002844005.1 Limosa lapponica baueri | reverse complement strand
ATGCTGGCCTGTGACACTGAGTTTCCTGACTGGATACTGCAGAAGACACACAGCCAAATTTGCCTACTGTTCTCCCAAACAGTCAAAAAAATAAATATCAGTGCTATCCATGTGTCTTTCCAACCATTGGTTTTGTTTGTTTAGCAGATATTTTTAAGAGAGTCATTTGCACTTCATACTTACAAAAGAGTGGGCTCTGCAGTTATTTCAGGTTATTTCTGGAATGCTCAGCAGGATATGCAGGGCTGGTGTAAATGTTCTCAGTTATAACCTGATTCATAGGGAGAAAATGAAAACATGGATTTGCAAGTGTTATGTAATTTTTTCACCTGGAGAAAGCTGCTTCTTATTCTGAATTTTATGCCTTCCATGTCTTCACAAATGTGATTTCAGCCTCATCCTACCAACTAATCAGTTTTACCTAGTCAGGCAAACCCATGCATGCTTTTTGTAGGTACTTTGACCGCATGCAGGTTAAAGGGGAAAGCAAAGATTAGGAAAAATAGCAGCCACCAGGTTCAAGAACAAAAAATTCTTCCAAGCAAATTGAAACCTGTTTATATGTTGTCCTGTGTCTATAGATGCTAACAATACGGAATTCCACTTTGTTCTTTTTCAGCTCAGAACACTTTGCTGTTTAGATTTTGATCTTCATATGTTTCTCCTGCTTGAAATGAAAATACCAAGATGAAGACCATAAAAGAAATTTAATTTACGGTAGAAAAACTACATTGCAGGCCTTCTCTCTTTTTGTGGCAATTAATTACACCTAAGTATTGTATATGAGAAAAGTATACTGTAATACTGGATATGTAGATTGAATATGTTGGGCACTTCAGACATACCCAAGTGACTTGAACAGGTTTTTCTGTTTGCTCTCCCCCACTCCCAAGAAAATAAAATTTTAAATAATAAGAATGTGGGACTGATACCCTCACAATTTTCTATATATTCTAAAAATATAACCTCTGAAAACAGGTAACAGGATTTTCTAGCCAAAAGCATATGCTTCCAAATATTTTGCTTTATGAAGGTTTTATTTTGAGATTGAGTTTCGGTTTTTTCTGATCCCAGATACCTGTATCTTCTCCAATAACCTGGTCTAGTGTTTAACCAGTCTCATGGAGGAATGTTTAAGGGGAATTTCCATTGTTGCTCCTCATTCTTCCAGCCTGTTGGGTTTCCTCTGAGCAGCAATCCTGCCATCCTGGGTACCAAAAACTCTCCTCAGTTTGGTGCTATTCACTTTGTTCACATCATCTCAGTTGAAGATAAAGATGTTAAAAAACATTGGCCTGCTCATCTCATAAGTAATACAACTTTTAGGCAATTTCCAGGTAGTATTTGAACTGTTTGCTACAACGTCTTAGTGCCTGACAGTCAATCTGGTTTTCAGCCTTGCGCCACTCCACCATCTAATTCATATTTCCTCTGTTTGGCTGAGAGGATAAAATGGGATATTGTGCTAAAAACCCCACGTCAGACAAGAGACACCTTCTGCCCCAGTCCCCAAAGCCAATCATTTAGTCTTTAGAATGCAACAAGTTTCATTAAGCATAGTTTGCCATTTGGTGAATCTGTGCGGGCTGTTCTCAGACACCTTCACTTTCACTTGAATTTTAATAAAATTTCAAGTCAATATGAGGGAAAAGTATTTTGCTGTGAGGGTGGTCAAATACTGTAATGGACTCTCACACTGGTGGAGGAAACTCTATCTTTGTCAAGATTCAGAACTCCACTATATGTGGCCATAGGGAAACCCACTCAGCTGGCCCTGCTCTGTAATTCCCTAGATCCTCCTCCCTTCCTTTCTGAAGATCCTCTTTCTGGCCTTGTATAACTTGACCTTATTTATTCCACCTATGAAATAGGCCCTGTTGGATCCTCCACTCCTGTGGCAAGTACATCTTTCCCCAAGATTCCCTACTAGGCATGAAAACTGGGAGGCTTGGGAGGAGACCTTGTTGTTAAGGACTGAGGCACCTTAGTACCTCCCAGTTTCTCCTCATGACAAGTCTGCCTCAGAAGCCCACCACAATATCCCTTGGCTCTGATCCCAATCCTTAGCATTGTCCATTCTGTAGCATAGTTCTAAGCATTTAGGCTCTTGTCTGAACTGCAACTCCACCCCTCTTCCCATGCCTACCTCCCCTAGGGCTCTAGGTCATATCCATCATTGCAGCACTCCTCATATGAGCTGTTCTTGAGTTTTGAAAACCTATCATGTAAGTGTTGTGCTACACGCTAGTACCATGCTTATTCATGAGTAACAGTGGCCCTGGGAGGTACTAGTAGAGAAATCATTGCTTATTCTGTTGATAAATCCATGCTAACAAATAAGAAATAATGTTTGTAATAGAATTTTTTTTAATTATTAGTTTGGACAAGGAGTATCTAAGATGTTGTCATTTCAACTCTTGGATGTGGCTATATTCTTATCAGAGACTCAGTAAATAGCTATTTATTTAGAATTTGCCTTTATAGTTCATTTTATAATTTTTTTCTGAAAGAATTTCCTTTTTGCCAGTGCTAAATGATTCTTCAGTCAGATACATAACATAAACTGAAGACTGGAACAGGAACCTCTTGTGGGCTTTAATGTAAGCAAAATTCATACATATATATTGACCACTTCCTAAAGGAGGAATCAGGAATAAACTGAATATTTTTCTTAGTAATAATTTCCTGTACAATTACTTGTAGAGTTCAATGTCTTGAATGGTAATATTTTATGACATTAGTTAAATGCAATGAAGAGAGTTATCTCTCTCTCTCTATCTGACCCTTAGACAGACAAACCACATGCTGCCTTTATGATTTTTTTTTCCTAGTTCTTTCTGTTCTCTTAAACTCAGAACTCTAGGACCTCCTTTCACTATGTTTCAGTGCTGTGCACGTGGGTTTATTTAATTGTGTACACTCAAAATTTAGAAAAATGCAAGTACCTTTGGTTTATACTAAGCAGAAGTAGACTATTAGTTTAATTTTTAAGTATTTCTTTAGTTTTGAAGGTGTTTACCCCAGCATTTGGAAGAAATTCCAGTTTTAATAAATTCCTTTATTTAATTCCTGAACTGTAAGATCCCTCACTATAGAGTAAGTTTATTGGAAGACATCTTAGTCTGACATATCATAGTTTATGTTCATAAACTCATAAAATAGAATAAAGTATTGAAGTCTTTGTATTCAGTATGTTCTGTTTAAGGTCTTCAAAATACTGTGGTAAATGTCCTTTGTATTTCCAAAACTAATTAATTGTACATTTTTTTAAAAAAAAACAAATTCGGTCCATGCTCTCTCAAGGTTTAAGGCAGCATAAAGTCAGAGATTTAATTCTTGTGACCTAATTTCTACTATTTTCCTATGCAATAGGACAAGAATGTCCTATGAGAAGAAAACCCCAAGTGACAAGATTTTCTCTCATCTTTTTTGATCTAGGATTTAATTGTGTGGTGTTACAATATATTTGCAAACACATTCTAATTAAAGTAGCTGCAAAAAGCAGTAACATATTTTAGCACGTATCATGGAGAAAAAATTTTGAAAGTTTAACATCCCACGAGAAAAAGCTATTTTCTTAGTTTATAGGTTTGGGATCATTTTATATATATATGTGTGTATATATATTTTATTTTTTGTTTACTACAGGCTGAGTTCCCTTTCACCCTCTGAAAGTGTAACTGACTGGAATGACTCTTCGTTTCTAAGAGTTGAATTTCAGCCAAGAAGAAGGGAATAAGTCTTCAATTCTGATTAGTGTACTTGTGATAATTCCTCTTGTGGTTAGAGTTGTCTGAACTGAGAGTCTTCATTCAGTCCTATTTATTGATGATCACATTAAAATTTTCAATAATATAGGGTACTTTAACTCTTTGACCACTTATGCTGACTTTAAAAGACATCATCAGTCACCCAGGAAGCTTCCACATTGAAAACACACATTCATATCGATTAGATACTTTCTTATGGCCCTTATAAGGAAATCTAAATAGGATGTGTGGCCTAAAGATCTATGACTTTTGCACAAGGTGCTAATGAAGAGTTGGATTGTCTCTAGGACTGACACAGCTGTGCTCAGGAGTGGGAAGGAATGATGTTTCCCACTTGCCCATCCCTTAAGAGCACTGTGGCTCTGGACACCAGTGAAGAATTAATCAAAGACTTAATGAATAATATTCTTCCCCCATCAGCAGATAGATGGGGAACATGTGAATGGCTCTACATAACAAGCAGGGGTCTCCAGGTGAAATTCAAGGATTAGTCTACGACCTCCAAAAGGGTCTAAATAGTCTTCTCTTTCCTGCATATCTGCCAGATCAGGGCAGGGGGGAAAGAAAAACAAAGCAAAACAAAAAATGCTCTAAAGGCTGAATTACGTTTCCATTTTTAATTATCTTATATTATTATATATTATAGTCTTTATATTATATATATAATTATATATATTATATTATATATTATATTTTATATATATAGTCTTTATATTATAGTCTATTATATTATAGTCTTTATCCCTGCTTCTCTCCTCAAGAGCATCATAACTGGACATAGGAAAATTGTTGATAATTTTTGATTTACTAGATGAACTACAGCCTCTTAAGTTGACATTTAGTTCCCCAATATATTGTTGAGGGTTTATTATAGCTTAAAACTGTTATTTTTAAGCCTTGAAGTTTGAGTAAGTAGTAACAGGAGCTGCTAAAGACTATTCTGAAGGTCTAAGACAAGGCTTAATATCTTTAAAGAAACCAGTGTACAGATGTTTAATCCATTGTTTGAATATTCTGTACAATTACTAATATGCTAAATCTTACTGACATTTAAATTCTAGCAATACAATGCAAATATTCCAATTAAGAACCTGTTTACTAGCAATAGAGGACCAAAATTTTCTCCATTTGAACTTCCACTGAGAGTTTAGTTTTTGGTAAAAAGGGATGCAATTTTTTCACAAAAAAAAAATGGAAGATTTTTCCTTAGCAAATTTTATTGAATGAATTTTTATATTGCAAAGGAAGAGTTTTAAACTTCTGTACATGATTATATTTCTCATTCCCTGCCTCTTAACACATGAGAAAGTCACTTTCAGAGACTGCTGTCTTGTTACCATTCAAGTATCATTCAGGTAAGACGTTCATCTTAATATCGGTTTTAATTCTGTTTTGCTCTAACTATGTCATCTTGATACTATTATTCATTAGACTAGATTCTAAAAAATGGTAAATCTTTATCTCTATATAGATTAGTAGTGAGCTATACCTTAAAAAGTTTGACTAAGCACAAACAATTAACTAAAATAAAATTAGTATATAATGAGCAGAATCAAGTGTGAAGAATTTGGCAAATGTCACAGAAATCGTCTCAGCTTGGGGAACAGTGGACAGTTTTGAATAATAGAAATAAACTAAGTGATTTGCAATGATTATGAGGAACAACTACTGAAGGGAAGCAATGTAGTTAGCTAGAGTGTAAAAGGGTCAAGTGTAGAGGGAGGCTGGGATGCCAAGAATATTCATCTTTTCTTTATTAAAAATTTCTGGTGTTCTTGGTGCTTCTGAGTATTTCATGTAGGTGGCAGAAATGAATGGAAGTATTTTTCTTAAATGTTTGATCTGTTCTTCAGCTGCAGTGATCCCCCTGACCTCTGCGGTGCTGGGACTCTGGAGCTGTCAGGTTCATTCCAAGGAAAGAGGCAGTTTGAAAAATCGAGTCACAGTCCGTGTCAAATGTTGAGCACCAGCAAAAAGCCATTTATGAATCAGTTCAGGCCCAATAATTATGCAGATGTTATTTGGCATATAATTATGAAAAACAAACATATCCAAGAAAATTGCAATTAATTCACAGATTTGCTCCATTTACAAACAGAACAAAAAGCAAAACTTCTCAGATACTTTTCACTTTGAACAATACAACGTGCTCAATTTACAATCTAGACAAATATAGTCTACCCAAAAAAAATTATTAGTTGATGCTCAAATACACCTTTTTCATATTTTCTTTTTCTTCTTTGGAAGCATTATTTACCTGTAGCATTACAACATTATGTTTCAGAGTGTTCTGTTATGTAGTAATTTAAGACTGGAACTGAGGAGGGAATGGTCGCTTTATTCCATGGATTTGGGTGGAGAAGTCTTACTATTTTTGTACGTAAGTCAAATTATTCAATTAAGATAACAACTGGAAGCAGAAAGGATGTCTTTTTGTTTGCCTTTTTGTTAATAGACCAGCTGGTTTTCCATTACAGTCTTCTTTTCACAAACAGCCTCAGATATTCAACGTGTAATCCTATTCAGATAATGATTCATCCATGTACTCTGTCTCTACAAAAGAGATGAAAAGACAGTTTTGCAGAAATGTTGTTTCAGACACAGTTGTAAATTGTTGCCCAACATAGCATTCCATATGTTTAAAGGGATATTACTTTTTAAGACAGATATTTTTTTCAAGAGTATTTATTTCTTATTAAGAAAACATACTTCATGTTTCAAAATTAGAATAGCAAGTTGTATTTCTTCTATTCTGTCATTAGTAAACAGGTGAGTCAAAATGCTTGAATCATTTGCTATTGCTTATGTACTCAGATAAAGCTATACACTTCATTGTAGAATTATTTCTGAAATATTTTTTGCATGACTACATAGACTGTGAATGGTCCTCTTAAACTTTCATTTGGATTTGAGAGAGAATATATTTTTCCAAAAGATGTCCTGTGCTTAAAGGGTAGGTATTTTTAGAGCCAGAAGTGGAGTGTAATAGTTTTTCCAAACCATTTTGGGGTTAGATTTACTGAAGTTTTAGATGCCTAACTTGGGGTCCAAAGCTGCATCTCAGTGAACTCCTGCCTACATGTTTCATAGCCCCAGAGGCCACAGAAGATATGAGGTATCTTTATTTTTATTGGAAAGGTCTCTTCATCTCAGGAGGCTGACACCCACCTCCAGTTTATGCCACAGTGTGAAGCAGAACTTAGGCATTCCCGTCTTTTCCCTGTGAACACTATGCAGTTTCAGAGTGTGCCTATTACGCATTGACTTCCAAGGCAGCTCTTCTGGGCACTAGTTGACTTGTGGGAGACGGTGACTGAGTGACTTTGCGTCACTTTTTTTTCCCCTCTCCCTTTTCCCTTCACTTACTAAACCATGTTTATCTTAAAACACGAGTGTTTTCACTGTTGTTTTTCCTGTGCTCTCCACTGTCTCGCCATGGAGGGGTAGTGAGTGAGTGAACGGCTGTGTGGGTGTTTAGCTGCTGGCCGGGTCAACCCACAGCACTGCCCTAGCACAGCAGTGGGCCCCAAAAAGCAAGCCCATTCGGCTGCCCGGCATGACCAATCTGGCTTTTAGATCAAGGAACCTGAAGGCTTGGTGGCTCAGACCTCAATCAGAGCAAAGGGAAACCTATGGTATTACTGTGTTTTGTCCCGCAGAGGTTAGAAAGCCAGCAATAAATTTGCTTAAATGTATATCTATATTAAAGTTACGTATAACTTTAAGTTGTATAAATGTGGAGTCCTTTATGTTACAGCTAGATAAGACTGGTACTTCCCTGCTTCATTGTCTGGTCAAGGTGTCTTCATTGATACACTTTTGACATTTTGTTTACTGACTTCAAATGTCTTTGTGCAGCTGTGAATGGCAACCAGCCATATCTATATTTTCCACCTTATTCAAAACCTAGGTCTTGCATTAACTCACATAACACCTATGTGAATATTTGGAATTTGGCTCGCTTAGTTGTTCATCATGTTACAATTGTCTTTTTTCCATACTTTTGTAGCTTCTCTACAGCTGCTGTACTTTGTAAGAAAAAACATCTTTTCATTCCAGTTCTGTCCTGCTCATTAGTATGCTGGAGATTGGTCAGCCTCTGTGGAAGTATATTCCTCCATAAGATTAGCAAAACTCCAGATTTTGAGGCTCTGAACTGCTATACTGATCCACTCCCAATCTACGTATTACGGTGCTTCTTTACCGACTGAAAATTCCTACGTTATCATTTTAGTGCTTATTTACACCAGTTGATGAAAATGTAGAGAAGAAAACATAACCTATACAGAGGAGAAATTATGAAGGCCAAAAGGTGTTATGAACAGAATAGCCTTTTTCAGATTTAGAATGGAATCTTTTCCATTAAAAGCAGAAACACATTAAAACTTTTAGTTACCTTTTCTCTAGTTATGAATACAGATTTTGTAATTTGTGTCTCTAGAGCAGTGAACAGATGGCACCTGAATCTAGCCTAAGCTTGTTTAACTGATTTCTGCCAATCGGGGAGGTCCATTTCCTTCATTTATGATGAGCAGTAATGATAAGAAGGTACCTTTCTAATTGATTGTGACATACAGACATCCTAATACTTTTATCTCTTTCTGCTCAGAGATTTTTTTCCAAGACACATTTCTCCTAAGTTTTACGCAGCACCAAAAGAACCATAAATGCACTTAGTTATTTGTCTTATTAACTATTTACAGTGTGGCTAAAGAATAACTATTTTTTTCCTGAAATGAAGACTTTTTGCTTTTACACTTACCTTTCTAGGTTAAGCCATACAAAAACTGTGGGAGAGAAGTGGGTCTATGAGTAAGTCTTCCATTGCCTAGTGTTACGGCATTCGTGTAAACATGGAGGTCTCCTGGGACAAAATTCTGCTCCCACTACCATTTATGGGTTTTGTGGGTGGTTGTTTTTCCTCAGTGGCTCTATCACTCAAAATATACAAGAGAGCCTGGGGGCAGGGATCAGAGGCAAGGTCTTCCTCTTCCCATACCAAAACCCTCCATTCTAAAGAGTAACACTCACTAGTCCGCCTTCTGCCCTGTTTAATCTCCTGCCTACATGTTTCATAGCCCCAGAGGCCACAGAATATATGAGGTATCTTTATTTTTATTGGAAAGGTCCCTTCATCTCAGGAGGTTGACACCCACCTCCAGTTTATGCCACAGTGTGAACCAGAACTTAGGCATTCCCGTCTCTTTTCCCAGTGAACACTTCTTCTTCCCATACCAAAACCCTCCATTCTAAAGAGTAACACTCACCAGTCTGCTTTCTGGCCTGCTAAATCCTGAAGGCATCAACTAAATTTAAGTTTTCAGGATCAAGTAATGGCAGAGTGGTGGATTTTTTCAAAAATGGATTTTGGACACAGGCACTCAAGTTGTTTCTTACATCTAGCCTTTGCTCTGCGTAAAATACATGATTGAATCATCAAAGAATACATCCTTAATTTGAAAAATTATGTTGGCTGACTGTTTTCTTTGCTGCAAAATGGCCAATGACTTAGAGAACTTGAGGTTTTACACATTTTTAAAGGCACATGGAACTCACTGTTTTGGAGTATGATCCTTTGGTAATCCCAAGCTTTTCTAATAATATTTGATATTTGATAAGTGATGCAATTGAGTCTGCAAGCAAGCCAATCTTAATTGGGCACGTTCCTTGTGAACATGTTTTTTTTCTTGTGTATGTTGCTGAGTTCACTATTTTTATGTGCTTTGAATTGCCTTTTACAACCTTCTTCTTTGTTAATGAACCTTTCTTTATAGCGGTTCTCACCCCCAACATTTGTTTTCATCCACTTTCAAAAATTGTATCTGTAAACATGTCTATTGTTTGACTGTCTTTCCCACTGTGTTACCTCTACTGTGCTACTCTTTTCTAATTTTATACATTAAAAATAAAAGGCTATTTTGAGATACAGCTTTAGTTATCAATAATGAAACACCTACAGAACCAATTTTTAAGGTTGTCTTTTTGTTGTGTGCATTCTTCCTTTTCACAATGGATATAGCATGATGCATCTTATCTGTATTATTGCGTTCATGCAGTGATGGATTTTATTACTTCCTCCTGTAGAATTGAGCCATTATGAGCATCCTGGTCTTAAAAGGAGCTCAGTACTCAGATGTCCCAAGGGAACCAACAGGAAATGCTCAGCAACTCTCAGAACCAGCCCCTCCAACATAAATTGTCATATCTGCAAGAACTAAATGGCACTATAAGAATTAATTCCAGTTTTCATATCCATTCCTTTCTTTATTTCCTTAACTACAAAACTTTGCTCATCTGCAACCCTTTAAAGCTATTTCAGTATAAAAATAAATGACCAAACTGAATATACTTTGGATGGTTTAGGTCATTTGTTTTGTTTGTCCAAATGCTCCATCCTGATCTTTTGGATTTTTGCTGGTTCGTAGTTATTTACATAATCCTGTACACAGTGCTGTCTTGAGTTAAGTTGCACGTTTCTTATGCAGCTTTAACTATGTTGATCTTAATGTTATTCTAGTCTGGCTTGCTTTCCTAGAAGCTTAATATTACCTTAGTAAAAGAATAGTGCTTATAATCTATGCATACACAAGGAAGAAAAATTACTAAGTGATTTAACAAATTAAGTGTATATTCCTTGTACGCAGCTCCATACTACTGTATAATATTAGGAAAAAGTAAATCTTTGAGAAACCCTATTATATTGGATCTCTTGTACCCTTTCTGTTTATAATGACAGACATGTTTCAGGAAATCAGATGTTCAGGAAATCAGATGCACAGTCTAGGCATTGGTTTGTGTGCATTTTATATGTGTCTATATGTGTATATGTTTGCCTGCTTGTCTCTGTGTGTGTATATATATATATGTATATATAAAAATACATATGTACACATACACACAGCCCCCTGCATTACAAAACATACAAGCACAGTCCACTGGGTATTACTATGTCGATGTAGTAATGAGAACACCTACTATACAGGTACTGAACTACTTCCAAATAATATTTGTCATGTTCCAGATGCTTGAAATGACAGTCTTTGTGTATAATATGTCTCCAGCACAATTTAGACCACCATACGCTCATTTGCCCTCAAGTAGGCCTATTTAAAGTATAATTGACTGCCCTGGCAATTATTGTGAATAGCAGCTGTCTGCTGGTAAAAAAAGGCATATATATAATGAGAGAGAAAGGATCAAATACAAGCAATAGAAAAAAAGCATAAAGAAAATATCTATATAAGGTATTTTAGACCAGATTTTATAGTGGAAAGCCACAAGGCCTATTAGCCATTTCCAATTAGGGACTATCAAAAAATGAAAGAAAGTACTCATCTATTTATGAAAAGCACCTGGGTCTACCCTAAATATAAAACTGCCAAAAGTTTATTTGTTCTAAAATTGTTACAGCTTACAGCACTTCATTTATTTTCATTAACTGCGTTAGGTTTTGTTGAAACCTTTGTTGGATCATGTACCTTCTGTATCAGACAAAAACACCTTGCTTTGTTTTTCTCCTAAATAGCTACATAATTAGATGGATTATTTCATGTGTCTGTGCGTGTGTTTGCTGAAGAGAACAAGCCAGATAAATTAGCACTTAGCAGAACACACAATAGCACATAATATGCCCTTGTGTTTCATATAAAGCTTTATTTGTCATTCACGGCTGGTTGGCAAAACTGACTTTGCTTTTGAAAATGACAGGTGGTACTCTGGTGCTTTCTGTATGAAACAGAGAAACAACCTTCACCAAGACAGCGTCTGTCAATAGCTCCTGTGATTTAGTATTCAACCCTGGGCTTGTGTTTCCTCTAAAGTTTTGTTTCATTTGCATCTCTTAGGTCTGACATCACCAAACCAGTTTAATAGTTGAGATTCTATGCCACAAGTTACATTCAGTCCCAAAAAGACCTTCCTCTTTCCTCGAGGCCTGATTATAAGACAGGTGAAGTTCAGTATATTTCAATAAGCTCCGCATTCCATGTCAGGAATCAATAGCCCTCCTCCTTTCTTTAGGGGTTATTAAATTGCAGCTGTAACATTAGCCTTCTTTATCTAATTGATTGTCTTTTCACAGGGCTAAGAAAATCAATAGCAGTCAATGGGACTGCCCTGTTTTTCCTTAATAGATGTTTTCTCCTAATTGGCTGCCTGGGTGGCTTCAGTGAGCTCAGTATGTTTTCAGAAGTCCACAATATGTTGCAGCTCTTGTAAACTATTTTACCATGTGCAACGGTTATTGATTTTATAATGAAATCTAGAAAATTCAATAGCAATCAGGAATATAGATCAGGATTCCTAGGTACGTTAAGGCAAAGGGCAAACTCAGTTTGCTACCACTTCAAGCTGTGATCCAATTAAATATGTCCTTAAAGTATTATGTTAGCTAAAGACTTTCTACAAAGTCAGTTGATCAACTCTTCTAAATTTCTTATGAAGAAAAAAACATCAAAAAGTTTTAAAGTTTTTGGCCATGATGTCGAAATTACAGTTGAGTTGAAATAGCAGATGAAAATAAGAATATATGACATTTTCAAAACTGCTGGTCCACCTTGACATCCTGAAATATTCATTCAAATAAGATACCTACTACAAAATCAAGTTAGGGAGAGAAGGGGTGAGGTAGGTGGGGAGAAACAGCACTACCAAAATGATGCATTTGACCTTTGTTGGAAAGGTCAGCATGTCAAATGCTTTATTCTCAGAGTCCACTCAACACTGAGAAGCTCTGTTTTGCTTACAGAGAAGCTTTGGAGGTGGCTAAATCTCATGAGCACTTATTTAATGTCATTTCCCTCTACAGTGTTGCTGCCCCAATTCTGTTCTATACCTTGATGGGATATCTTTACCTTGCATGAGTGTCAGGCAGAACAGCAGCATCAGCAACACATCAATCACAGTCTGCAGACATCAGCAGTCAGTGATGTAAATAGTAGATACTAAGAGGCAGCCTACATTATATAAATTTGTTACTGACTTAAGACTTACTCTGCATTAGGGCACTACATCTGCATTAAAGCTCTCCCTCAATTGTATACCATGATAGAGTGACAGCAGCTCAAATTTCTCTGATACTGACAAGACCTCAAAATTTCTCCAGTGAGGAGAAACAGATAGGAGGAGAAACAGATTTAAAGGACAGGAAATGTTTCATGTATCCTCATTTCCTAATCAGTAAAGGCAACAAAAAGAGAATAATAAGAAAGAAAAATCCATGTCATCTAAATGACAAATAGAATAAGATGTTCTCTGATTTTCTTCCTTTGTGTCATCTTTGTTGTCATTATTGTTGTTCCAATGAACAAAACAAACCTTTTGCTTGTTCCCCATCTTCAGTAGAGGACTCTTCAGTGCACTGGGTCATCAAGACATGGCAAGTTTCTTTTTAAAATGAGAGTGGGATTGTTGTTTTCATGAACATGTGATAAGATTTGTATATGTGAGAGGAAACTGCTTATATACAAAGGTATAGTAATGAAACAAGATTATTGCTATCTGTACACGAAATAGTGGTCAAATATTGTGGCACTAAAGGGAACTTGTTAACAGACATCAGAACTGTAAACATAAATTGCCAGCCTATTCCAAAATCATGGGGAAGTTTTTTTTATTAGCATGTATTTGTCACTAACACCATGGAAATCTGTAATTAGAAATACTGAGTTCCCTATAAATTTTTGTGTTTTGCATGAATGTATTAACATTATTAAAAATGATGAGAATTTGTATATATTCTGTAGTTTATATTTGGCCATAATGCAGAACGATATGCATGGTTTAACATATTCCAAAATCCTTGAGAAGACTCAAAGCAACTGTGTATTCTTATTAAATCTCATAACCGTGCGGCCTGTATCATAAGAGAAACTGAAGAAAAATCAGGAATCTGCAAAAGATTATCTCATGAACATGCTTTAGCCAGAAGGAAAATATTTGTAAACATGCAATAAAATATCTTTGATTTTACCTGATTTTTTCTATTCCATACACTTATTAACTAAATAATTGACAGACCATCTGTCTATATAAAAAAGCTCTCTTATGCTTGCCACTGTTTCCTCTGTGCTGCTTGTTCCTTCTTACCAAGCCAGAACACAAACTCTTTGCGTATCTCTTGCAGTCATTGTGACAGAAAGAGTGTTAGACTCATGTTATCTGTCCCAATGGGCCCAATCAGGGCCAATTCTGAATTTTTGGGGCATACCGAGCCTTGACCGTTTACACAACTGCATAGAGTGAAAAAGGGTTAATGGAGGCATTGTTCCTTTGCATTCCTGTTATATTTGGATCACATGTAAAGAAGATAACTGGAACCTGATCTGGTGACATAGATGGTGTCTTTTCAGCATCTTGTCATAACAAGCCCTGATGACCTGGCCAATGGCACACAGAAGCATAAACTTGCCCAATTGCTTTGTACCCTTATAGCCTAAAAGAAGAGCCCCAGTCTAAGAAGGACATGGTAATTCTTGATATAACTTTCTGTGTTATTCTCAGTGGAAAATGAATTCTAAAACCAACGTGAGTTTTTTGTGGCCTTTACTAGAATGTGGAAATACCAGAGTGGCAGGAAAATACTGGCATAAGTGATTTTTTTTCTTTATAAAACCCAATCCAGTTCCTGGGGGAAAAAAAAAGTTTACTATTCATTGCAAACTGAATTATGCCTGTAGTTAATGAGGTCAAAGCGAAAACAACAAATATGAATCAGATTTGTTCTCTGTCCAGCTCATGATGTAACTGACTGAATGTAGGCCAGAATTTATCTAGATTGTTCCTAGTGCTGAGCAGCACTTTCAGCTAGTCTGAAATATGCAGGGAAATGGTTCTTGCTTGGTTCACTTCTTGCTGTATTTAATAATGGATTATCATGTTTTTGATCTCATTGGAGGCTTGAAGGATCACAAGTTAAAGACAGGTCCATTTCACTTGAATGAATTTGTATCTCAGATTGCTATGATATTTGAAGATTTCACGTTTAATAGCCTCGTCTTTTTTTTTTTTTAAGGGATGTTCTTTCCACATAAATTCTTGGAATCAATAACTGGAGAGATATTTTAATTAAATACAAATTTTCTGTGATTTAAACTATTGCCTTTAGATTTTCCTAAAATCTGAAATTCCTGGACTCTTAGTAAATCTGATAGGAAACAACATAGAAATGGAAAGGAGAAATAAGTAAATTTATAGCAACAAGCTGTTTTTTGTTCTACCAGTAGAGGGACACAACCAAACACTTAAGCAGATACCCAAAGTTTGTATTTTTTTCATAGTGTCAGAAATAGTTTTGACCACTTTTCGCTAAGAATAAAACAATAATAAAAATCAGTGTTTCTTACATGTAAGGTAAATGTGAAGGCTAGAGGCCAAAAACATTTATTTACCTAAAATTTTCAGGAATTTTATCTACAATCTTGCAGTCAGAGTATCATTTTCCCTTTGGTAGGACCTACTTGAATTTCACTAGCAGTAGTGTTATGAGAAGAACAGCTCTGCTGCTGGCATTCCTAAAGTTTCTCAATATCTTTGTGTTATTATGACATAACAATCAGGAATTTAAAAAGTGAAACATGAAGATGTGAGGTAGCTATGTAGAAGAATATCAATTTGCACATGGAAATGTGGATTCACTGGAACATTCCATTCAGTATTTTAGCACTGTGACTACACTTGACTTGGAACCTATTTTGTCTGCAAAATGGGTGAACATATAAAAGGTTACAAGATGAGCCCTAAAATTAGCATGGTAACAATAATAGTGTTTACAACAATCTAAGCTGAACAGATAAAATACCTTTTTTATTGCAGCTCAATGAAAGAGAAGCCTTGGTTTTAGAAAAAAATGTAGTGTAGGATTTTCAGCATTGAAGGAGGCAATGCTAATTGTTTTTCCCCACTTGACTCACACCTTTCTGCATGCTCTTCTGGTAGAAATTACTATTTCAGCAAGGTGCCAAAGTATATAGTTCTTGATAGTGTGCCTTCATATACACAAATAAACTGTATAAATTTTCTTCTTTTTGTAGACTTCTTAAAAGTGCTAATGGAATCAGAACAAGATACTCCTGAAAAGATCTCCTTACTTTTCAGTAAAATTACATTAAATAAAGAATGTGAGAAAGTTGTAAATTACTATTAAAGTGAAAATGCAATGACATTAAATACTTTAATTAATTTTTAAATACCTTTTTTATATTTATTCTAAACATTTGGTCAAAAAATAATTTCTAAGCCATTACTAACCATTTCTGGCAGTGACGGCATTTTTTTCCATATAATTGTAACAACTAATTAGTAATTGGTACATATTCTACTCCAGTAGTTTTACGATTACACTTTTCAGATAATACTCGGTGTCCTAATGTTTGCTATTTCTGTATCTGAGACATCTCTGCTAAATAGCGGACTTTCTCACTCAAATCTGCAATTCATATGATATGTCAGGGTGAATATCTGTTTTCAATCACAATCATTAATCTATCTGATTCTATTGCTTCTGAGTATATTTATGTATCAGGCACATTTTTCTAAAATGAATGCAAATATTGCATAATTTAAACCAGAGACCTTGTTACATTCAACCACATTTTTCATTTAAATTGTATGGTATATTTAAGTCACGGCAGAACATGATTCATTTAATCTTGGTCATTGTATTTCTAGAGTAGGCTATAGAAGAAAATTATAATCAGGTTGCAGATTTAATAGGAAGGGATTGTTCTAACTAGCTATTTTCATCTAGAGGGAATATTGCTTTAACTATCTGCCAATTTGCTATACTCCTACTACAAAATCATAGTGGTCCTAAAGGAGGCCCACACCATGTTAGGGCCAAATCCAATAAAGAACTTAAAGTACGCAAGACTAGGGCAGAAGTTAGGCAGTGAAGTCCTAAATTATGACTCTATTCTCAGTTGCTAGCTAACTCTGGAGGTGTCTGAACCTCATAAACTACTCTGTGACTTTGAAGTTTCCCAGCCACCTAGCTTTCCCTTAGAGAGGCTCAAACTTGTGTCCACCTTTAGTGAGTGAGCCTAACACACACCAGCAGAATTTGCATCTTTTTAAAGATCTGTTGTGTCAGATACTTTGATCTAAAGTACAAACAAGCAAAAGTGGGTTTGCAGCTCAGTGGATCGAGTTATTTAAAAAGAACCCATGAGACACAGAGATTCAATCCCACCTCTTGATGTAGGTGTTCAAATTTCCATTAAAGCGACTGGAATACAAGCTGCCTGGGGAGGCAAGGCAGGCATGCCTCTTCTGCTGAAGGTGTGCCACTGTGCAGAAGGAACTCAAGATTTATTCGGCCAGAAAGAGCTCACAGGAGTGAGCGTGATGTTCTAGCCCTATGATTAGGGCACTCACTTTTGAGGCAAGGGACCATGGCTCTGCTCCCAGGACTGCTCCTGTATTTTATCCAATGACTACTTAATGGATGTACAAGCCCAAGAGAGCAGGTAAGGAAGCAGATCTTCCACTCACCAGATGAAGGCTGGCTTTTATGTTTTCTATGTAAGGATAATGAAGTGGTTTTTTACCCCTTACATCCCTATGTGAAATGCTCATAGTCAGGACAGAATATGGGCAATAGTAATTGTACCAAATAGCACTCTTTTTATTCTGCACAGGTTCAGACTCAAGCATGAATCATATTATAAATAATAAAATCTAATAAAGCAAGACAGAGCAAAAGAAAACAACGCTCCTGTCCTGTGGGAAGATCCTGCAAGCCTGTATCTTAATAATGGCATACTAGTGCCTATACACACACTGCATAAAATGTCTTCCCTGGTACACAGGGCCTCTCTAGGGTGATTTTATGAAGCAGAACCTGAAAACATGTGCTGCTTCATGTGTGAATTTGATTTATTCTTTCTTTAATATAGAATAAAAAAGCCCAGTCCTTGATAAACTAAAAAAAAAAATAATACATGCATTTATTGTGAAGCTGATGGTAGATGAGGAGAAATCAATTTAAAAATGACTAACACATCACTAGCTGAAACAAAATACTCATGAATACAACAATAATTACTTTAAAGTCAGTTCTGCAGGAGATTCAGGGCAGGGTCACTTCACGACTCTGTATTGCCTTATACAACTATCCAATCTGAATCACAGAGTGGCTCCTTCCCTGTTTTCCCTGAGTACTGTGTTGAATGCCTGCCTACTGCTCTGAAATGGAGTAGCAGAGAAATAAAGCTAGCCATGTGCACCAAGCAAATGAGCCTAGTTCATTAGTGAGGTATCATTCTTGCCTCTTTTTGTTCTTTTCTTTCTTTCTCAGTCTCTCTTTGTCTTTTAGAAGGTGCATTTATTCAGACATAAATGTTCACTAACTGCCAAAATTCATCTAACCAGATTGCTGCTGAACTCTCCAGTGGGACAAGCCAGTAGCTGAATATTTCCAATTTATTCCCACAGGTGAAAAATAAATTGGAGGAACTGCTCTGCAGGGGCTGTCAAAGGATGCTCTCCATAGAATTACCAGTCCTCTCTCATGAGGGGAACCGTCCCTCTCAACCCAGCCTTTCCTTTGTCACAACAGGTCAGTACTCTCTACACACTTTCTCAGGACCATCCCACACAGCCCAGAAAGGCGGACATGCCACATGTCTGTATCCCACGTGACTGCTGTCATGGTCTACAGCACATTGGGTGAAGAAGGTATCTCAGTGCTTGGACCTTGCCATGCTGTGGGATCCTGTTAGTCCTCTTGCTGCCACATTCTTACTAATCCACTGTCCTGACTCTACAAACAAACTGCTGAGTCTAGACTTGATTCAGTGTAATCTGAATTATAGGTGCACAGGTTATAAAATCAGAAGGCACTCTCTAGTCACCTCATCTGAGCCACTAATAATGTAAACCACAAGAACTTCCTTCATTAATTTCTTGCTTAAACAGGAATTATTCCAGTTACTTAAATGGGCAGGTGAGGTCCCATATTCTGAGAAAATTTATGCAGGATGAGCACCCTGAAACACAAAATCTCAGGAACTGTTTGTCATTAGCATATGGAAGTAAATCAAGCCTGGCCCCTCCCTGCAAATCCATAAGAAAATTTTTACATCTAATGTCAAAGGAATATTTTTGTATATTGGAAGTAGACAAAACGATAAAATACCAGTCATAAAATATCAGCACATGTGAGATGATGATTGTTTTTAATAAAAAATAGTCTGATCACAAAAAAGATGGAGCTTAGCTGTGCATGAGAAAATGTAACTTGCCTGCTTTCTCTGGTCAGAGTGGTGAAATACAAGTAATGAGATTTTAGTATCAGGCTTTTGTAGGGTCTCTTTACAACTAGCTGTAACAGGAATAAATCTATAAAGAAAATTCAGTTCATTAAAAGCAAATTTCTTTCACTGACCTAGAACTGAGATCATTTCTTTCGCCACAATTGACACAATTGGCTTCCCACAATACTACTCGGTGCACACCTGTGGTATATTAGCTGTTACTGTTTTTAAATGCTAAAAGCAATATGTATTTCAGACAATTTATAGTGTAGCCAAACTTTCAGTGAGATGCACTTTCCATTGTTCATGGCAGTTCTGCCTGCAAGCACCTGGCAGAATGCAGCCTGTGGGAGGGAGGGAGGGTCTGGGCTGCGCAGCCTGAACATGACTATTAGAATAACAATAGAAACTCCAGAAAATCGTTCCTAGCGAGTTTATTTCAATAGTACTGGAAGTTAGGGGTGGGGGGGTGGGGGTGGGGTGGGGGGTGTCTTTATCACTCAAGGAACAGTTGGAGGTTTCTGAAGACTGTTGAAGAAAAAAAACTTAAAATGTGAAAAATTGTTGAAGATAAACTGCCAAATAAAACATAACTGTAAAATTCTTATGACCTAAAACTAGGCTTGCTAGATAGGTATGTCAGAGGAAAAGCACGCACATCTTAAGGAAGAGACCTGAAGAAGTCACCCGATGTTTCAAGATCCTGGCTGGGCATGGGTCTTAGAGGGGTGGAGAGAGCTGTAAGCGCTCCTGCAGGTCCTTTCTTCCAAGACCCTGACAGAAGGTGAACTCTAGTTTCTCATTAGCAGATATGCTAATATAATTCATCACTGTCTGAGGAAAAATGGAGGTATTTCTCACTCCCTCGTCTCAAGCCCTGCTGACTCCTCTCAGCAGCTGAGCCCCCACCACAACAGCCGGGAATGGCCAGCAGATAGCATGTGAAATCATACTCCTCTCTGAGCCATGGAGGCTGGAGACCAGTGAAGTAAGTTTGGCCCAGATGTTTCAAGGGCCTGTCCTGCTCCGATACTGCAGACCTGTGGAAGCAGGATTGTCGCCGGCACACTGCATACTCCATGAGGAAAAGCTGAGGTAAGCAGCTCAGTAAAACTGAAATTAGAGTTACAGACTCCTTACCTCACAAGTCACATAGCACACATGGACTACTTCCTTGTTGTTTGAGGAGGTACCACAAAAAAGGACATAACCTAGCTCTGTTCCTTCTCAAATTTAATATTCTAGAAAACAGAACAGTTATTTGTTATATTAGGCAGTTTTCATTCATCATGAAGCACAAGATGTAAGCAGAGCTACATTAATATTAATGTACATGTACTCAGAAATGAAAAACATATACTGAATGATTATCAACATCATTAGGCAACCAGTAATTTCCTTATTGAGAAAGGATGATAATGAGGCTCTTAGTAAATCTCAAACACCACCAGAAAGACTTGTGCTGTGTATCCTTCATATTCACAGGAGAGCTGGCAGCCTACCTGAGCCTCCCCTCCCATATATGCTTCCTACAATAAGGTCAGTTGTAACCACGCAGTGTATTGCTTATGCGGCTGCCAAGTTTTAATTGAAATGTAGTGATAAATTTCACTGCCAAGGTCAGATGTTATTTTCTGGTTAAGGAGGGTTCACGTCAGTCTCTTAAAAAACCACTCCTGATTTTTATAGTGTCCAGTGATCTGTTCCTGGAAGTTGATTTACCACAGATATGACCTGCTTACTCTAGGTTGACCTCTTCCAAAATTGTCAAGACTCGGGTTCATTTACAGACATTGGCTAAAAGTGTATTTTAGTAAACTGGATTCCATTTTATTAGTGTGAAAATAGGCCTCACCAAATCAATAAGACAGGAAGCCTTCATTTTATTGCTTTAGACTAGAGACTTAAAGGTCACTTAATATAAACAGAGTTGGGCACATAGCAAAGACAGCAATAAATGCTGGAAACCTTAACACAGATAATCTTGGTGGCCTTTCATTGGAGAAAAAAAAAATCAAAGGCATCATTATATCTTCTCTTCACAAAACCACAAAATTTCAATGATCCAATATGAGTTTGGTTATAAAACATTTACAGAGCTAGTGTACGTTTATGAACAAATAAATTAAAGTGAAGATTTCAATTACTATGTTATTTAAAAGGCAGCTTGTAAATTATGAGTTTCATAAATAAACTGTGTGTATGATTGGAATTAAAATAGAAGCAGTAACTGTATAAAATACCTTTGTGAAGTAGCTGTAGTCATAAGAATTCAGCCCATCAAAGGATTTTCTAATACATGGTTTAAATCTCTTTTTTTATATATACTTACAATAGATGTGTTAAATACCTATACTATTGTACATGTGCTCAAGAACGTAATTATTTCAAATTACACAAGCTTCTATGTAACAAAACCACAACTCATGAAAACTACACTGCATTTGGTAAATTAAGGTTATTTCTGAACAGCAACTTTTTACCAGCTCAAGAAATTAGATATGTAATTGAAATCTTTCGGTGACAAAACTAAAGTAGAAAGAAATACACCAGATTAATCATCCAGAATCATTACCAGTCACACAAAATAAACTGAAAACAAAATTATATTTATTATCCAGTGCTGGTATCCGTTTACCCAAGAACACTTTGGAAAAGTAAACAAGTAGGTTTATGAGAAAAAGCTCCCATAACAAGATCCATTATTATATTATTCCTGCTGGTATTTGAAAATAATGGAATTACAACTTCTGTAATAAAGAAACATAGATAAATTATCTTCAGCATCTTATTCAAGTGAGCTTTAATTAGATCTGAAATTTAAAACAAAGTTTTAAACCAAAGTTTTAAATTTCTATATTTAATAGAATAAGACTAAATAATTGACATTAATAATAGTAAAGAACCAATATTGGCCCCCGACACCAATATAAAATACACAAGGATTATACTCAGCCCATTCTATCAGCAGGGAGCTGTGCAATCCTGGCCATGGACAGCAAGCATCGGACACTGCAAGCGCTGCAGCTTTGGGAGGAAAGGAAGGGCTCAGGGGTCTGGCACCAGGACAAGGAGTTCTCAGGATCACCACTGTCAAGGTAGAGAGAAAAACTCCCTAGCAAACTTTTTAATTTATACTAAGTATGACATTCATGGTATGAAATAATCCTGTTGGCCATCTTGGGTCAAATGCCCAGGTCTCGCTCCTCCTCATCCCAGCACCTGGCAAAGCTCGAAAACACAGAGACGTTGAAAGCCACATACCATAGCTGGCTATAAAGTAAACATTTTCATAAATTCAGACACTAGAATCTTCTAAAAATGCAGTGTTCCCAAACATTAGAAGAGACCTTACTGAAAGGTAAAGTTACTGCAAGAGAAGTTAATACTGTGTCACTCAAACCAGGACAACAGGACATAATTGCTTTTATAACGTAAAGTGCAATTATTGCAGATCCAAATACTAACTTCTGCCTTTCAAGGTAAACTTTCTGTGTTCATCTGAGCTGCATTCATGCCTTTACAGCCTTTCTATCCATGTTTTATCAAGCTTTCCCAGACTGGGCACATCCCATAACCCTCTGGCATATTGTATGCAAGAAACTTGTTTACAAGGTCTCAAAATATCCAAACTGGTCTGACTGTTTTTGCGTGATATCTTCTGCTACTGGTAAGTCTTCTCTGGGGACTTGTATTTTAATCTCTACTCTGTGCACCAGAAGCTGCTCCTGAAAGAGAAGGTGGCCACTTTTTCCTACCATAGCTCATGCTGTCAAAGCCTCAGGTCCCTGAAGGGGACTGCAGATCAGGCCAGGGGAAGTGTTTTCCTAATGCCTTGACTTCTTTGTTCTTCCTCACATTTTCATTATTATGAACCATCAGGATCTCTATGTAAATTTGCCAGACTTTTAACAGGAAGAATAATACAGTCCCTCATTTTAGAGCAGACAATCTTTAACATCTGATTCTGACATTGGACAGTTAGGCTGTTCTGCAAACCGCAGTTACAAGGGCTCAATAGAAAGGTGTCTGTTGGGGCACCCAAACATGCCTCCTTGCTAACAAATTTTAAATTGTATTTTGTATCAAATAACCTTCCTCCTAACAGTCATGGAGAACTGCATTAACAACCAGAGGTATAGATCCTAGATTGCATTAATTTTTGTAGGCCACTGCACAGACGTGGTGGCACAGTGCAGTGTAATGGAGAGGAAGCTTTGATCACCCAATGAGGGCTGGGGGAAAGCTAGCCAGTATTAGTTCCATAATTCCCAAAGGGGATTAGCTCAAGCTTAAGCCACTATTCCAGTTATGTGCGTATTTCTCCACGAGCTAGATCCAGCTTCAGCCTTCAGCCACAGTACAAGATAATGGATGTACAGTGGGTGCAATCTAAGAACTACAGTTCGAGTTTTGGTTCATATTTAAGCAAACTGGATCATTTAGATGTACTTGCTGCAGCTGTACCTTGGTAATAGTTTAAAGCCAGCTGCACCCTCATCAAAGTACCATAGCCTCAGGATATAAAGCACCTTAAATACACTGCCCTGTCTTTATGTTTATCTGGCATTTCCTGCCTTCTTGCATCCAAGATAAGTCCAATATGAAAACTTACACTGGTATAATCTTTGACAAGATTATGTGTCAATGCTTGTTGCATATCAAACTTGCTACTGTATGACCCAACAGAGCATTGAGCCTGTATTATCAGTCATCAGAATATGGCTTCCCCAAGTTCTATATCTGCTCTGTGGCAACTCATTAACCCAGGCTTGTATGCAAAATAATTGCCTTCATAAAGTTTGATTGATTCCAGCAAGGCTCTGGAAGCAAACTAATATTCAACAGGAGAAAGGCTGAGAGAACCTAATACTTTTGACAACAAAATAACATTTTAAAAAGTCGTTATTATTAAATATTCTTTGCTCTCCAAAGCTAGTTCCAGCTAATAACTAATAATATAAACAGGCTCTCCCCTTTACATATGGTTTCACATATAATCCTTTACAGAAGGTGAGGACTAAGTTGTTCTTTTACAAAGGATTTTTGTCATAATTCTGAATTGGCACTCCTAAATTGTCATTTGGCTTTTTTATTCCTGGACTAATAGTTTTAACGGTAAAAAAGTAGGCTCTGCTCCCGTGTGATCCTGAGCAGATGCCAGCTGTTTACAAGGCACAGGTTGTTTGTTGCAAACACATGTAAACAGTTCTTCAGAGCACACTTACTTTAGATCTTTATGGGGGGCTGATCAGCTCACAAGATGCTAATCAAAGTAGGACCAATGGTCCTTTGCTGCATCAGCTGTTTCACCTGTGTTTTGCCATCAAAACTCCTTTTCTTTTTTTACTGGGTAATAAATGGCAATTGCAACTTACTTCTTGGACTTGTTTCAGAGGATAGATTCTTTTATTTCAACTTTAAGTGGGCTTGAACAGCTAAATATTACCTGTCTTCCAGCGCTTAGGTGGTGGCCTGCTTGTTATATGGACTTCAAGGTAATTCAGTTCTTTATCACTTCTGCACTTTCTTCTCTCTTCCAGTAGGTGAACATGGAGTGGAAGTATAATTTCATTCCCTCGGTGAGAGGAAAAATTACAATGAAATGCTGGATTGACAGGTAAAAATCTTTGGCCTTCAGAAATTCAGATTTTATTCTAAGGCCACTTTTCTAGACGAAGTTTATTCAAATGAATAATCATCAAGCAGTCAAGCCATCTAAACGTGAAATACTGAGGAAAAATTATCCAGTGTTATATAGACAAGTAGCTTTTTTTCCTCTTTTTGTCCAGTTGTCATTGCTAATTTTACTTCTTATACAAATCCTATACAATTAAACAAAAATATCCGCAAACCTACATCTAAGTGGCAGGATTTTTACAAGTGCTATTTCATGGGATATGTTTTTAGCAACTTCACACTGTCATTTCTAAAATGCTATTTTACTGACCTTTTAAACCAACCTGACCTTTAAATAGATAAAAATTGCAGCATTAAAGACCCAGTGTGCTTGTGTGTGTGTGCACACAAATCTGTCTTTGTGAGAAAAGAAAAGAGATAGGAAATACAAGGAAAATTTTCAGGACCATAGATGTTTTCTTTAAGGTACCAGAAGACATTTGATCATCAATATTAATGTTAATTTTAGCTTCATACATTTACTAACATAAATGTTTCCTTTAATTAAGTCTCTTCACGTGGGAATCATGCCAAGAGGCATTTCTAGTACTGGTTATCAGCATGTCTTTTGGTATGCTGAAGAGCTGTGAGACTGTCTTCCTCCACATTGCAGGTTTCTGTCCTTTGTCTCCTAGTGCCTGATCTGTGGGTGTAAGCTACAAAATATCAGTAGCTGGAGGGACTAAATGATATTTCGAGCCAGAAATACTGAGCCCTTGAATTTAATGTTGCAACAGAAATGAAAAAACAATAACATAAATAAGTATTTGAGAGTTTGGTAGCATTGATTTCTAGATGTATTCAAGTATTTAACATCTTTGTGTGAAGTAGGAAATTCTCTGTGTAGTCATTGCTAACCAATGTGCATAATCCATTAGTTGTCTTCGTCCTGAAGATCTGTCTCCATAAAATAGCTAAAAAGTTATGAAGTGTTTTTCCATGGAAGATCCTACTTTCCCCCCAGAGGCTGCTTTTGTCTTTGGACAACAAACTACAGAAAAACTTGAAGCTTTCTGGGAAGTAGTAACCATTTCTATAAAATGTTAAAGAGTATTTTAAGACAAGTGCCCTCATAAGAAAGCCTCCAAAATCCCACTTTCAGCTCTATACTATAATGGGAAAGCAAATCTTGGTAGCATCACAATGAATATCTGATAAAAAGGCAGATATTGTTGTTCTCTGGATTAACTGAAGATGGGGAGGTTAGTTTGGTGGCCAGGATATTAAGTGAACATATCTACATATTTGGAGGGGAATATCTTCTTCCAAAAACCTGATGTCTGATATACTAAGCCTGCAGCTACCAACTTTTAAAAGCAAGTAAATTATCTGTAAAAGGACTCATAAAGGATCAGCATTTTTAAATGCAGGAGAGCATATGTTAACATGTTTAACTGTATTCTTGGTGATCTGTCCCATTGAAATTAATGGTGAAATGGTTTATGGGACTGTTCAGTATGATATTGTACAAGCTAGTGAAGTTAATATGCAGTCTAAAATACCATCGACAGGTTAGTGATAACTCATAGCATATAGGGTTTCAGACATCACAAAAATCTCACTTAAACAACTTTGAGGAAAGCAGAGGTACAGCCAGTCCAGCGATAAAGATACAGGACACTTGGGCGCCGTGAAAAGCACTTGGAGCTGAAGGTGTAGTCACAGGAGATATTCATCATCAGAAATGTTGGAAAGTTACCATGACTTTGATAACTTACAATGGATAAACACAGAAGGGAGGGAGAAAGAGTTATTGAGCAATGAAGATTAATTTCAAGTTATTACCAGTGAGGAATTCCAGCAACAACTCTTTTTAACACAATGCATATTGAAAAATCTTACATGTCTTCATAATCTTTAAATGCAGTTGCATTAAGGGATATACTCTTCAGTGATTACAAAAATTATTTCATAATTTTAACACTGTATATGTTGAGAACTTACATTCTGAGATTTGCAGAGAAAGAATAATGATTCGAACTGAAGTACACTATTTAATGAATTACCTTCATTTTGTAGTTTATAATTGTATACAAGTACAAATTATAAATTATATACATAAATATATTTGCATTCCACTAGTATATAATATATAGTATAAATTAGTGCAATCTCTGTTGCATTGATATAAATGATAGTGATTTTCATGTTTTCATGAAAATGTTTTCATGAAAATCATGAAAATCATTTACATATTTTCATGTCTGTAGTAGATACATAATGTATATATGTATAGTATTTATTGTTTATTAGAACTTCTATGCACACCCCAATATCTTTACACTCACATACGATTTAAATATTTTTGATGTTTACAATACCAGTGGCATTACTGAACATGCAAAGCAGTTGTACTAGTTATTTTGGGGAGGGGTTGTTTCTTCATCTTGTATTTTCTTACGGGTGGGTCTCAGCTGCTCCCTTCCACAATTTTACTCTGAGGCAATAAATAATTCAGAGTGCTAATTTGACAGATGACTCTCCAGGAGCCTCCTACCATTACTAGCACCATTAGACCATAATATGCATGATGGGCATAGACCATTCAGCAAATGTCCTTCACTTGTTTACCCCTAAAGAGCTGTGCTCTGCGCAATTAACTAATGAAGCATTATGGGCTTTTTTTTCCCCTTCCCTGCTATTTCAATATATCAATGCAGATTGTCTAAAGGCAAAATATATTTTGTTTTCTTTTGGCAAATGAGCATTTATGGGGAAGCTGCAGACTTGTCTCATGTTCCACCTCTGTGAATAAAGAGAAAATAATAAGATGCTAAAAAAGGAAATAATTATTATTTAATTTTTCTTTAATGATTGGTGCAGCACGTGTAAGAAATGCATTGTATAGAAATGAGAGAAAAATATGAAGTCAGGTTCAGTATTATGTCAACTGAAAAATACTGAATACATAGTTCAGGGCTTTATGCCACCTTTGTGCTGGCTGGACTCTGGACAGCTGCAAGAATCAAAAAGGAATTGTGTTAAAATTGTAAAAAGCAAATATTTATTAAATCACTTAGGGATAAATAATGGCACTAGGGTATGCATGAGATGAATACCAGTATTGCACAGTATATTTTAATCCAATATATAGATCAGAGAAGCCTAATTGTATTAAATATGTTTGTTAAAAAGAGGAAGAAACAGAAAATGTACAAAGATAAATAATAATATTTAAAGAGAAAGCTACAAGAGCACTTATTTTTGTTGGTCATCTTATGGCATTGAAGTTTCTGTTACATGGCAGCTATTATTAGAGCCACTCTCAGTACAAGGCAAATGGGGGTATGCACAAATAAATCCACAAAAGAATCTTCAAAGTTGTTACTGATTGTTCCATAATGTATGTGGTTAAATGCATCATGAAGGCAATTTTAAAACTGGATTTTCCCTAGAAGAAAAGTTTAGTCTCTCTCTGAATTTCTTTTTTTTCTTTAACGTCTCCAGTTTTTCACCAGTAGATATCAATTCTCTCTTCTCGATCTTCATTTCCATGACACATCCCCTCCGCTTTGTTCTGTATTATAACCCTTAGTTCATTATTAATTTCCGAGCATGACTCTCCTTTTTCCCACATTCTTATTCTGATGTGTGCAGGATTGATGCAGTTATCACTGTGTTGCTTCGGCTGACATCACCCACCACCACTTATGAAATCTTTGTGTGAGATTGTATATTATACATAGGATCAGTAAAATTTTTCATAGTAAAGGAGGAAATGAAGTTGCAAGCCTGAACTGAATCCTCTCCTGGGAGTTTATTAGAACTATTCCTTTTTACACTTTAGAGAAGTTTATTAGAACCTTTTCCTTTTTACACTTTAAAAGAGACTCTGCTTTCTATGGAGACATAATTTTGTGATATTTTCTGAAGTTTTTTGGGTCCTATGTTTCTTTAAACAAAAATGTTCATATTGGAAATTAAATGTGATGACATTCCTATTATTTGTTCTGTAAAATAGTTTTATTTTTCTGTTCAAATCCGTTTATTTATTCACTGCCATAAGGGACACGATCTCTTCTGAGCTGATGCTTACATAACTTCTTGCTGTCCTATTTAAGGTTTCTGGTGCTATTTCTCAGGCCACTTTGTCCATTTTAGACTAAGCTGCCACCAGATGAACAATGTCCTGCCTTGGCTGGTATGCTCTCAGAGTGGAGCAGGGGATATAACCAGGCATACTGGGAAAGTAGAGGGCTGCACAGAAGGATCCAGTCTGTTTCAGTTACACAAACTCCCTTCTGCCTGGGGTGCAGACAAACCAGAGACAAGGCTGTGTACCCTTCCCTGTACCCCATACCCTTCCCCATCTCTACCTACGACTAGCATAAAAAATATGCAAATAGTCTCTGTAGTATCCCAAACAGATCTGCTCTCTATTGCTTTTGATCTACTAATCTGATCAGAGAAAAGTCACAGAGCCAGAGGAAAGCAGATGAGATAGACTCCAGGGGGTGAAGCAACCAGTCCCTGGTAACAGGAGCAAAAGGGTTCTCAGCCTGCTTCTGGGGATGATCTGGCACACAAGTCCTACACTTTTCAGGGAGCTGTAATTAAGTAGGATTAGCAAATTTAAGTTCATGTTGTGTTCAAGTGTTCTAGTAATAAAACCTGTGCAAAAGATAGAAATATATTCCAGTTTTTCCCAACTTTTGAATGCATATCTGCACTGATCTTGTATTTATTCCACTTAATCTTAAAAAAATACCGATTTTCACAATAGTCATTCATTTGTAGCATTCACAACTATAAATAAACCTTCCCTGCTTCTGCTAAAGAAATGTAGTAACAGTCCACTAGTAATACTTATTCTTAGAAGCAATGGAGAGTTTTTTACAGCTAATGCAAAGTGCTCATATGGGAGAAATATATAAATGCTTGCAAGTGCTAGGTATTAATAATGCAAGTGATTAAAAAAATGCAAATAAGCATGTTCATATAAAATTTCGTATTTCCATATAATATTACTCTCAGGAGCATGTAGCCTGGAGTAGCACTTCCAAAAGCCTGTTTAAGGTATTAATATACAATTTAAAAAATAATAAAAAATTGGACATTTTGGTCTTTACTTTTATAAGAACAATTTGCTTCAATGAAACATTCCTGCCTTCCATTAAACAAGTTTTATTCTTGAAATGCAGCATACCATGGCAGGCAGATAGTCATAAAAGACACGGCACACAGGGGACTAAGAAAAAAAGCAAACAATTTTCATTGAAAACAAGGGTTATGTGGTTGTAGTGTGTGCTGTATTGTGCCAAACAATGGTATTAGCACCCCCTTAGGCCTCATGGTAAGCACTGGACATGTGGCTTTAGAAAAAAAAGAAACTTCTCTCATCTCACTTTCTCCCAGTGGTGCTTTGTTGATTCACAGCAAGGGTCTGACTTCGTGTCCTGATCCCACTTTAAGAGGAAGTCCAGTTCAATTCAATTTGCCTCTGCGCCTTTTAGTAATGAGACAACATGCATGTGAGCAAGCCCCATGATAATGCAGAACAGATGGGCAGATTTTTGTCTAATTAGATTCTGGACAGCTTGTTTGCTTGTAGTAAATGTGCGTATATTTAGAGATTTCACACTCATTATAGAAACAACAGATTAGTCAAAGACATGATCAGAACACTTTTGGTTTTTTTCTGCTTAGCATAGGTGTAGGTCTACTAAAGAGAGCTGTTGGATAAAATCTGCAAGTGTAACTGAATTGTTCTGGGTTATCATTCTCTTCATGGATTGAATGTTGTGCGCTTTGATCCTGGAAGTCAACGCACCATACACAAACTCTTCTTTTTGAACAAAAAACTGGTAAAATAAGGGGTTTCAATATTTGTGTCACTTCTATTTTGCAGTATTTTACAATCTGCTTCAATTACTATACAAAGACAATGACTCCAAAGAACATTTTGTTAGTCACTTATAGTTAGCTAAAAGTGCATTTTTTAATGTTTTTATTAGTATCCTTAAAGCATATTGAAAGTTTGCTAACAAAGCATTGAAATTCTCATGGGGTAAAATCATTATCTGTGATGTCATATTGCCTTATGGACAGAGAGCACAAAGTTTATTAAATGCAAAATAATATTTCAAGACAGAAAATGAACTGTATCCAAGAAATGTATGAACCAAATATGGTTTCTCTACTTGTTAGTCATTCACCTACAATACATATTCCAGTCATATTAAAATGTAATTTAAGACAAAAAAAAGGTAATTGCTACTTCTCAATGTACTGTGAGGTTGTACATGCTATATGTGAGTCTATTTTCTATTCCTTATGCATCTATAGCTGACTTTGGTTTCAAAGTTGAGAGTGTAGGAAAAGCATCAGATCTTTCTGGTATTAGTGTATTTATAGGAAGAATTCAAAAAATAGTGGGGTGTAGTTGCCCATCATCCTTATGAGTCAACAAGGGCAATGAAGCTGATGAAGGGTCTAGAGGACAAATCTTATGAGTAGCAGCTGAGAGAACCAGGGCTCTTTAGTCTGGAGAAAAGGAGGCTGAGGGGAGACCTTATCACTCTCTACAACTACCCGAAAGGAGGTGGTAGTGAGGTGGGGGTCGGTCTTTTCTTCCAAGTGATAGGATGAGAGGAAACAGCCTCAGGTTGCACAAAGGGAGGTTTAGATTGAATATTAGGAAAAATTTCTTCATCAAAAAGGTTGTTAAGGATTGGAACAACCTTCCTAGGGAAGTGGTTGAGTCACCATCCCTGGAAGTATTTAAAAAATATGTAGATGTGTTGCTTAGGGGCATGGTTTAGTGATGGGCTTGGTACTGTTAGGTTGACAGTTGGACTTGACGATCTTGAAGATCTTTTCCAACCTAAACAATTCTATGATTCTATGGATTGTGAGGTGGTAGCACTAATAAAAGCAGGAACTTTTACTAAATTATAAAATGTTATTATCTTCCAGATAGGGGTTGGTCTAGATTAATTTGTAAAGCTGTATTTCACTCAGAACAGATCTGATTTATAGCCTTGTGTGAATTGTCCATCTGGAACAGAATCACCCAGTATATGATTGAAGTGTATTTTTCAATCACTTTTTGTTTTTTTTTACTGGACCATCCAAATAAACTTTCTAAGCATTTTTCTCTTTTTTTATATATATATATTTCAGCTATTACACCTCCTTCTCTAGTGAATTTTACATTTAATACCAGTTGATTCGGATAGGTCACATGGGAAAACTCTTACAGTACCTTGTATACATCCTGATTTTCTGCTTTACCCACATGTGATAAAGCAGGTTACACTGACTGGCTTCCCAGAACCTAGAGACTTAATTTCATTTGAGTTTTTTATTCCTATGAGATGGTGTTATCAAGGCATGAGTGACCTGAACATATTACTGCCCGACTCTTAAATTTCAGACTGTATTTATGAATTGCTTATTTTTTATATTATTAAACATTTCAGTCTAAAGCAGTGGCTCTCCCAGGTAATCAGGACATGTCCCTTTCTTCCCATAGTAACTACTTTGGGACTTCATTAAATCTGATACAGCATAGGTAGCAGGAACTTTGTGCTGCTGTGATCATTATCATTCTGCCTTTGTGGAAGAAAAGTGTAATTCGGGAATGAACACAGCCTAGCTATGAGCTTGGAGATAATACAAACCGCACCAAAGCACCTGTGTGAGCATGAGCTAAAGGAATCCAAAGGTGCTGGAAAGGGGAAGAAATAATCAGGAGCTGAATTATACAGTCGTTAATGGAGCAGTCTCAGTCACAACTAATTTCTTATGTGAGAAGGTGCAAAAACTTTGGATACTTGGGAAACGCTGTACAAATATCACAATCAGTTAATTAACACTAACCAAAAAACAGGTCATGATATGCTGTGAATGATTCCATGCTATTCCATCACAGAATAAGCCTGGTTCTGATTGGAATATGAATGAGGCCCTGGTCTTAACATAGAAAAGCCTGATACAAAATAAACTCATTTACAATGGGAGGCTCTGGAGTTTCTTTTTAAAATAAGCACCTTCATTTTTAACAACCAACACAGTATTTGCCCTCTGGATTCTGTAATAATTGAAGCCTTGGGAAATAGTATAGATTTAGAGGAGCAGAAAAACAAAAAGAAAAGTACAGTATTTGTCAACTATATCACTAGTGAACATGTAGTCAAATATAGAGGGCTTGAAATTGCTTCTGGATGGTGAAGCTTCATATAATTGTATCTCACATTAATCTTATTTTATTTTACTGTTCACAATTAGGAATTTTGCAGCCTTAAACATGTGAAATTAAAACCATGGATGATTTCTTAATTGTGCAACTCCTCAGTACTCAATTAGCGTCGCTCTCCTTTCCCCTAACAACGATGTAATACTGTACTAATGAAAAACAGGGCTTCTTTATTTGCTATGGCCTTGGGGTCAATTATCAATTTATCATTGTGTCCTGCAGGTTTAAAATAAAATACTCTGTGCAGTGTAACCATTGTACAAAATTGACATTAAGTAGATTCTGCAAGTATGGACTTAATAAAAAATACAAAGAGTGCTGCCTAAAAGGGTTCTACTCCTATAAATTCTATTAGGTTGCCTTTAATATAGGATAGTAGGAAACTGCAAAACTAATTTAAAGGGGTTTTTTTTTCCTTTTATTATCTTTATATTCTGTATGAGAATAATCAAGAAAGAGCTAAATTAAAAATAGCTTCAGTTGTATTTTGAACATTTCTTATGATTTCAAACTTAGCTTTGGTAATAAAAACATTGCAGTTACTCTTAGTGAATAATGAATTTAGAGTATCTTATGACTGTCAAATTCTTCTATATATTAATTTATTCATAAGTCAATGAAAAATTACTTAGATATATGAAGTATTAAAAACATCCTATTTAAATTAGACAAGCAGAAAGTAATTAATTAGAAATAAAGCTTCTTAGTAAAGCAAACACCTGGTTAGGAAGTTCATTGGTAGTTCATTTGTAAAAACTCCATCCCTGTAAGGTCCAGAATTGCCCTTTCTTTGTTCAGCTCTCATCTAGGAAGGTGGATTGACATGTGCTACTACAAGGACCTTGGGAAAACAAATAAAAAATTCAGCACATTCCTCATTCCCATCACTTGGATGCTGCTTCCACAAAGAGTTGTTCCCAGAACACACCTTAGATGCTGCATCTTTGTAGGACTTCTCTCTTAACTGTGACATTAAGCCTGGGGCCTCATATTTCAGCACCTAGCTTGCATATCTTCATCCAAAATTCTTCTCATCTTTGCTTTCTCTGGGAAGAAGAATCTAATTTCAGCCCTTTTAAATCTCACGACAACCCGTATTTCCTTTTTATTTCACAAGACAGCAGCAAAGCCTGATTGTCACCTTAGAGGAAAGAAGAACTAAGGAGTTTGGCTCAGGACTGAACCTTTAGATCTGACCCTATTAGCAGTCTCCCTCTGCTCTTCCCTCTTATTGACAAGCACCTGCCATACCATCCAGCCTGTCTTCACACAGTTGCATAAAATACTCGGGTAGTCATGCTTAGCTAGCTGGTGAAATATCAGCCCAACATTGGCACCAGCATGAGTGTCACTGCCTCCCTCTGCACTGCAGACTAAGACATTTACTGACCATGGTCTTTTTGTGCATGAATGAGGGGTGCTCTGCCAACTGTGTCAAAGTTGAAATACAGAAAGTAACAGGACTTTGACATGCCTTTCTTTTCCCTCCCTATTTTTAATCTTGGAGCCAACTTTAATTAATCTTGCATCCTCCTACTCTCCTGGGACACTTTTCAGCCCCTCTGATATGCTATACCTAACTCTCAGTAAACTCAACAGCAGCCACACACGTACAAAGAGGTGGTGGAAGACAGACAATGCTGAGAAGTAGTTTTTCACACCAGACAGGTTTTCCCACCATACTCTCATAGATCTAATTCAAGCCTCTTGTGGCAACAAGATCTTGGAGTGTATATCAATATCTTCATTCCTGAAACTAAACCAGCAAATATCACAAGAGGAGAGTAATTTTTCAACTGGCGCCTTCTTCTGTGGCAGCACACAGGGTGGCATGACTGAGATACGGCCTGTTTAATTGATTAGTGCACTTGAGAGAGGGCTGGGTATGGTCCAGTACAGATCATTCTAAACATTGATAAATTACCACCTTTGTGTGAAATGGTTGAGGTGGGACCACTGCCCTTTGACAAACCAGAAAATGAAATGATTACTATTGGATTCTATTGACTTGTCTGGTTAGAGCAGTTGTGCTTCTTCCCAAAGGTTAATTGGACTTGAACTCAAGAAATTAAGAGGTCAGCTGGGGTCACAGTGACAGCAGGCAAACTTTTAACTTACCACTAATAATATTTGTCAGGGAAAGGACATGCTGGAGCTCTTTAGCCATGGCTCTGCTCAAGGATTTGCTATAAAGAAAAATTGTTTGTCTACACTATTGTACAAGCTGTAGGTTTATGTGGTAAATATGCTCATTAACATTCCGATTTTCATGAGATACTGTAGCTCACAGATCAAGATAATGACTCTAGGCACAAGAGAATTTGATGTCATAACTTGCACGGATATATGAGTGTGGACCACAAAAATTTTCATTCAGAAACATTAAGAAATTCAAGGCAAAATGGCCTGAAACAGAAATCAGTGAGTATAGTGTCTGTGGCACAATTTTATAGCTTTTTCGGAATTCTTATATTTGCTTTGTTATTGTTGTGATTTTGCATGTTTGTCTGATTTTGTAAGTGCAGACTAAGAGTAACTCTAGTATTTGCCTAATGTTTTGTTCGTAAAAAAAAAAGAAAAAGCATTAGTTAGGAGAGGATTGAGCTCTATGTTACATAAGGAGGAATGAACCCCAAAATATCTTATTGGATTTTGTTCTTCTAGTTCTATGTTCTTTCACATATTTTCACAGTTTTTAAATAACATAATATTATTCACATATACTTCTACATCTGTATCTCTCACTCTGTGTGTATACATATGGGATATGTGCGTATATATACATATACATATACTTTTTTTTCAAAAGACATATATTGTTTACATTTCAAGATAAATTAGCATTATTACTATTTAGTGAGAGGTCAGAATTATACTCTGATGTGATATGTGTTTATTTTAGTTTATCAGATTAATGGGCCAGATTTTTTAATCATCAAATTTATCCTTAAGTACAAGAAGTACTGAGTATAACTTATACTGACTATAGCTCAGTTTTGTAGTTTCACATGCTGAAATTTGTTGTGAACTGGAATAATAAGACTTTTGGCTTGCATATGGTCTACATATAACTGTAGAACATTTTGTTTGTATATTCAGCTGATCTGGAGAATGGGGTGAAGATTGTGATTGGGACAGTAAGTATATTTATCACCAGAAAAAATCAGATTTATGATGCACTTGAATAAGGACTTCATTGCTTTTGTGTGTGTGGATTTGGTAAATGGCAAGGTATGAAACTGTATTCTATTGTTTAGAAACAAACATAATACTGACCTGACTAATTTTCCTGGGTATATGTGTAGCATAGGCAATGAAACAGTAAGTTGAATCTGGTGCAATCTGACACCATTCCATTGAGAAAATTGTCCCAGAGATTTTCAGATAATTTTCTGAAGAGACAAAAATGTCATAAGATTAAGTTAATTAAGGAAGAATATGATGCTCACCTGCAGAGATTGCTTCATTGTGTATACAGCCAAGGAGACACCTGCATTTTGAGGGTTGATTGATTTATTTTTTTTTGTTCATATAGAAAGCCTTTTTCTCCATGACTGACATAAGCAGACATTACTGAAATGAAGAACTGGGGACAAATCAGGTGGAAATCCTAACAAAGAGCTACTCAATTTCCTTCTTTCAATTTGAATATTAAATCATATCCGCAGTTTTACTTTCTATGTACCTTCAGAAATGTTATTTAAAAAGGCTGGTGGACGAAAAAATGTCTGAAAAAAAAAATCTGATAACTAAAAAGATGCAGAATGAATTTGGACACTAGTAGTGACTGCTGGGATACTGATTATAATCGACTTTTCTGGAAATCTAAAGGTGCCAGAAGAGTTAGTCTATTAACACCTGGCCCTATTTACTGCAAAACCTAAGGAAAAAATTTGTTTTCAATTAATGGTTTTCATGCTTTTTTCAACAAGTGTTTTTCAAATGTGAGAAAATAAGGACCTGCAAAACAGGCAGAGACAATCAAGTCTGAAGATACTTGTTAGAGTGTCTGTTGCAGGCCCCTCATGTACCTGGGCTTGAGTTGATCAAGTGCAGACTAAATGGAACCAACTGATTTGGTGAAAAGGCGTTCATGTCAAAATAAAACGCGTGTATCTATTTCTTCAAGTTGATACACACAAGGGAGTAGGCCACATGCAAGAACTACAAAAACAGAGATAGAAGGAACAAGAGAAAATTTTTACACATTCTGAGACACATTCACATAGGAGCAACATTCCTGGGAAAAAGATTTTAAAGAAACAACAACAAAACCCCACTTTAAAAGCCATGCTCATAGACCAGAAGAAGATCAGCTTCAGCGTGAAAGAACAGAACCTTACTAAATCATTTATAGAAAGAGAATTTTGATATCATTTTCTTCACAGACACAAAACTAACAAATGATCAAATAATAAACATAATACAGCAAATTTTTTTAGCCCAAGTCTTTGGTTTTTAACCCAAAATTTCTTGTGGTATTACTTATGAATTAGAAAACCTGAATTAAAAAATTCAATTTGAAAAGTCTTTGTAACTGCAATAAACCTACTGGAGTGGATAATATTACTCACATTATGCATATATCATAGGAAATCACAAAGGGGAATATGCAATACAATTGCTGAAGAATCTCTTGTATGACCAGAACCACAAATAAATTACCTGTGTTGAATTTTGCCATTCATAATTACGCACCACTTATTTAATAAAGAAGAATTTTTTTACCATGTTTGATATTGTCAAATTTTCAGCACCTACTATTTCCCTCTGCTTCTGATATTATACCACAGAAGTTAATCTCTTCAAAGCATCGTACAAAGCACCTAACCCACCACCTGTCTTCATTGCTCTGAACAAAGCTTTAAAGGTGTCTTTTTTTCTTTCCATAGGATTTATGAGATGACCTATACACTTCAGATTCATTTCTAAAGTAAGAAATAGAATATTCCTCTTTTTTTCCAATTGGATTATTCACATAGGAATGTGCCAAGCATCAAGAGAAGAAGTGAGCAATATATAGCCTTTTGCTAGCTCTACACAGTAACATTAAATTTGAAAAAAGTCTGTTAAGAGGGTTAGTACTTCAGGTCCTGAGTTATAACCTTGGTTTCTCTGTGTTTAGAGAAAAATCAGGTTATGGATACATGGGGAAAAAGTTACAAAAGTATTCTTATTATATCAAATTGTCTCTGGGTCAGCACTTAATGTAATTTACCTTTGGAAAGAAGTAGAGTTCCTTTAACCTAATTTTCTATTTGGGAAGTGCAGTAAAACAGCCCTGCTGTAACTGGTGCATTAAAGGGTGGAAGAAAATAGTGGAGCAGCAATGAAAGAGAGTAAAAAATAGAACTCTTCTCTTCAGACAGCATGGGAAATTTTACTGTATTTGGTGCTGGGTGTTATATTAGGAGGAATTCAGTGTCTTCAAATAAAAATAATGGCCAAATTAGTTGTTCTTGTATTTTAGGCACTTTGCAAGTCTTGATATTAATAGAAACAAAGCATTTTTTGTCCCATTTTCTAAATAACTACTAAGATTAGAAAGTTCCAAGGTCTACCTATCAGAAATGTATTCTGTTTTCCTTAAAGCAAATCCAAAGTCTTACTCTCATATTTTTCTGAGTCATATTTTTCTACAGAAATTTGTTTAAGGCTTTAACTTGTCAATGTAGATCAGCATGTTGCATCATATGAGTGGCAGTTAGTGACCAAATTATGTCTCCTGATGGCAATCTAGGAGATAAAATCAGTTTGCAAGAACACAGGGAAAAAAAATAATCTGTTTATATATAGTTTAATTAGTTTTGCAAATCTCCAACAAGGAGCAACAACAACAAAAGATGGTTTTAAGCTCTGCACAATTTAATTGCAAAAGATTGCTTGAATTAAAGAAAGATAAAACAATCATAGCAGATTGTGAATATTCTGCTCATGTATAACAGGTTTTTTTCTGACTGAAACAGCATTGCTAGTAATGAATAGTAATGAACTATTTATGTATGTATCTATTTAATGTGACTTCCGCTACTGTCATTTTTTTGATAAAAAATAGAAGCCTTCACTGTAAAAGAATTTTTCTTGAAGAAGATTTGGAGATATTTTTTTAGGAAGTGACTTCCTTATGTCTATCTTTTCCCTTCTTCACATCCTGTCATCTTTTCTAAATTTCTGTTACCTCAGACTTTCCTAACTGTTGGTTTCATGTTCAGACTCACATCTAGACATGTGAAAACTGAGTTGTTGCATCTAGTTGCAATTTAGAATTCAGAATAAACATTTCTTACTGCACTTAAACTAAATGAAACTGTTATATCAGAGATTGTGTTGTGAGTGGTGGAAGTGTAGTCAGAAAAGAAAACTAAATCAAGATCTTAATCCTGCCCTTCTTGTCATCTCTCTGGACATCTTTTATAATTTTGATTTTGCAAATCAGATTTCCAAGTAATAGCTTTGGGATTGCTTTAATAGTCAAATTCCATTAATATTTATGCCAGGATGCAATAGTGACACACAGGAAATAAATTACTAAAGTTACCAATAAATATAGCAATAGCCATGGGCCTACTGTCCAACGTAAAGCAGTAGGGACAGCTATATGTGTTCACCAAACGTATCCATTGCAAATGTTTCATGAAATATTTTTAAATCTAAAGTGAGATTAATAGTACTCAGTAAAAGTTTAAATAATGTGGTGTCATATAAAAAGAACAAAGACTACATCTGTGTGTCAGTGATGGGTCAGGTTCTCCCTCCATGATGGTACTAGCCTAGCCACATGTTCAGTAGCAGAGCATGGGGTTTGCTTCCCACAGTGGAGCCCAGAACTAGTTGAGGCATGCACAGGGGACAACTCTGTGCCATATCCTGGCACACAGGGAATGGCTTTAACCATTTTGATTTGCTGTGGATAGCAAATATCACTTCTGTGATACCATGAACATACGCCAATGAAATAAGGAGAGAAATAAGCCTCATAACCGAGCCCATTCTGATAATATTGTAGGGTTATTCTTCCATTTTGGTCACGAACAGGTTTATGTATTGGTGTTATAATCCTGAATTCGAAAAAGGAAAAAAAAAAAAAGAAAGAAAGCAGTAAGGGTGAGCTTCTCTTTAAGCACATAGAAAAACTGATTGACTCCCATGGTTTACTCAAGTGAAAAGACAAACCCTTGCTTAAGTGCTTTACTATGGTCAAGATGTTAGTGACAATTTATAAGGTAGCCTTAACTAGATTAAAAATATTCTTATTGATGTATTTCAATCAGCCTGATACAGCATATATAATTGTATAATTTCTCTTATTCTTTCAGTAATTTCTTTACTGGTTTAGTTGGATAGTTTCCCTCTCTATCTACAGCTAAAAAACAGTATTTGGAGCAGTTATTTTTATACAGAGCAGTAAATATTTTAGTGCCCTTGCATAACATCCATCTGAATGAGTTATTTCTAATCAGGTTTAAAATGTAAAAGCATTTCAGGCTGAATTTTTTAAAAGTCTCCATGCGTCATGCTCCATGACTTGAACTCCAGCCTTGAGTAGGGCTTCTTGTGAGCCTATGAAATGCAAGTATTAAATACAAAAAACACAAGTATGACTATAATTATTCAGACCATAGGTTCAGGTAGTTGAGAACTCTCCAAAACTGGATGGGCAAACCTGATCTCTATGCAAGTAGTTACTGGGTAGCTGTGTGAGCAGTGACCTTTGGAGAAGTCTAAGTGGTGTCTCTGGCACTTGGACTCTTTTCTATAATGTTCTGGCTTATGCTAGTTGGTAGTGGTGCCCTAGAGTCTATTTGTTTGCTGGAACATAATGTGGTTGGCTATTTCCTTCTTTCTTATTTATTCCAAATGCTGGCTCTAGGATTTGTTTGGAGGTAGACAGAGTAGCAGTCCTTCTTGGTGCTGATTCCCTTTTGTCTCTCACCATGAAAATCTTTAATAGCGAAAAATCCTTGATATTTGCTCCTTTTGCCCTGCTAAGAGGCAGAGCCAAGGAACATGGTTTTGTATGTATCTTCTTAAGCAATAGGTTCGATTGAAATTGGAAAAACATTTTTACAAAATTTTACAAATTTTCAAACAATCTTTTATTTTCATAGTCCCATTTTCCATCATCAGAACATTTTTTGAAAACTGCAGGGAAAGTGAAAATGTTTTTTGGAATACATTTAGATTAGTAGAATATAATACTCAGCTTGGACCAAGTTTGATCAATTTTTTGAAGTATGGGTGATGGGACCCATATATAGACTCATAAATATCTGAGCAAAGCACTGATAAAGTTGCTAGACATCTATAAAAGGTAGATGTTATCATTATTTTCTGAAGGGCTGAACAATAAACGCCATCAAAATATTAGTGGGTAGCATTGCATTCAAAACTTTTTCTGACTACCAGATCACTAATTAGAAGATCAGTGTACATTTTGGAAATCTTGGCTTAGGATGCAAGAAATGCAAACTAAGTTTACTGACTCAGAGATGAAGCCTTCTCCAGTCTTTTCTTTTTAGAATAAAAATTCCTCTGGGCTGTAAAGCTCTCTTCACTGTTGCAACAAAACATGTTACAGTCCTTCTGGAAAGGTTATAGAAAATTCACTGGCATTAGTGGCTATGCTCCCTGAGAAGGACTTCCAAATTCGGATATTGTGTATATTCCTGAGTAGTATCTCTGGCAAAATGTGTGGGTTTTAATCCATTCTCACTCTAAGCAGAGGTTTATTGCCTTTTCCGTTGCCAACAGAAATATATTAAAAATTTAAGACCTACGTTAAAAAAATTTCTTCATTTTCTGATGGCACTTCAGCACCTCCATGGCAAAGTGTTTCTTGCAGTGCTGCCTGTCTCTGTCTCAGCCACACCGTTTCCTTCTCAGGACAGGGAGAGGAAGACAGAGCTCACAGGAGGGTCAGGGGATGCTTCTTTTTTTCCTCTAAGTCTTCCTTCAGTGCCATGTGCAATCAGATTGGTGGCATGTCATTTCAATCTGTCAGCATCCCCTGAGTGCTACTCAGTCAGCCGTAAGGAAGTACCTTGTGTGTTGGCAGAGGATGTCCTTTAACAACACCCAGTCGCTCAGTCAAGCAGCCTAAATGGGGCAGCAGACAGCACCTTCACACCAGTGTATGCCAACTGAGCTCTCTGTGGATGTCTTGACCTCATAAGAAGACACAGCAAAAAGGCCAGGGTGAAGAGCAGAGAAAGGCTAACCTTGCCTTGTCTGCTAAAAATGGCAGCTTCCTTTACTCCACTCAGTCAGAAACAAACATATTTTATACACGTATGTGTGTTAGCGTGAGTGTATATATATATATATATATAAAAATAAAACTACACACACAATTTCCTTTTTGCAGTATGGGAATGCAACCACTAGATGACACCAAGAGATAGTTCCTATAGACCTGATTTTTTGTTCTTTATTCATCTGCCTGTTCAAAAGGTGACATTCTTGCTGAGATTGTAATTAAGATTACAGAGGTACGCAAATTAAGTGATCTGGCAAGTATTAATAGTTACCTTACTTTAATATTACCAATTACTGTCCTAGAGTGCAAAGAGCTTGGAATTTATGATCATTTGGACAGTGGATCTCAGACATTACCTCTCCTTCCCTGCTGTGCATACCTTTAATTGGCTATTACAGAAGCATCATTTGTATTGCCACAGCCAGGAGTCTGCCGGTGCTCCCACAGCAAACTTCCCAGTTGCAGTGGCTTACAATTAATCTCTGAGAATCCACCCAGGGTGAAAACGGTATCATCAAAACTTGGTGCAAGATCGCATATTTATACCAGGCCAGAATTAACTGGTTTGCCCTTCTTTGCTACTTTCATCATTCTCTCAACATGAGCTGAAGCTACAGACTTTGATAATAAGACCTAAGAAATGTTTTTCCTGGCTCATAGAAATGCCAAAATTGATAATTTGATATGAGTTTCTGAGATTTAGGTTTTGGTAATGGAAAAGAAAAAACAGGTTTGAAATTCTCCTCTTATGTTATTTTAATAATTGACAGTTACACTACCGTTTCAACAAAAAAAAATAAGTGTGTAAGTATCCAAGGCTAACAGATCTGCATGGACGTTACATTAACACAAAATGGTCTAAATTTCTAAGTGGTGGACAGATATTTAGTTCCATGTGTCTGTGCATAAATTCATAAAAGCAACATAGTATGACTAATGTCACCCATTAATGTCAATTGGAGATGTAGAGCCTGCTTGATATTACAAAGAGTTAGTTTAGTTTAGTTTAGTCATACAATAATATGCAAGTCTTAGGGAAACAACACACTTCAAATCTTTTTAGCAACTCCTTCTACCTGCTCCCCCCATCTCCAAGTACTAACATATCTAAACAGTAGGGTTTCACTGAAAACAATCATTCATACACACACTGGCTTACAACAACAACAAAAAAATGAAGCAGTTTTTCTTATATGAGCATGTTTCAAGTATGACCATGTGTTTCGTACACCTCAATATTATTACTGAAAAATTTGAACTAAGGGTGGCTGTCATTAAAACTTTAAAACATTAAAAGCTCCCTGCTGTGTCTATTGTGCTCATAATGGTAGTGATAATGGGAAGACAGTACTTATGAAGACCTTGCTGGTGAACTCTACATATGCAAGCCACAGCAGAAAACATAATATAAACTCCTATTGAGTACAGTAAGACTAATTGGGATTTTTAACATGAATTGGGATTTTTAAGTGTGTTTGTGATAAGGCAACAAATTTAAATCTCACTGATGCAACATCTTATTCACAGCTTGACTGAGTGTCTCAAAGCAGTTGCTGTCATCCCTGCTCTGTGACCAAGTGTGAGCTGGGAGATGTATGAACATCCACCCAGTGCCTTGCCCTGGCACAGCTGCCATGGAGGCAGCCTCAACAGCTGGGTGCTGGAGTGGGACCCACCACCTGGCCCAGACCAGGAGCTGCAGGGAGACACCAGCTCCCTACAGGTACATGGCCCTACAGACATCCCAGTGCCAACCATGCCATGGGTGTAGGTGCTAGTGCGAGGTGAGCAGCCTGCACAGTTGGCCGCTGTAGTGGGGTCATCAGCCCAGGGCTAAAATGAAGGCAAGTGGAAATAATAAATCAGAGAGTGTATGAAAAGGAAAGAAAGAATGCCAAGCCATAGTGTAAGGAAATGATAAGGGTTATAGGGAGGTATTACATGGCTCTTGGCTACAATTGAATAAATGAAGTCCTATTGCCCAGCTTGAGCTCCTTCTGTAAGACAAGGAGCTTAATTAGGGACAATGATTTCTGAGAACAAACAAAACACACCATCAGCTTTGGTGTTACCCTTTCAAAAGGCTTTATTTCCCAATGACTTCATGCAACTGTGTCTTGTAAAATATCTTAAGATTCCTCAGAATAAAGTGTAGAATGCATGTGAAATATAATTTCTATGTGATTGCTATAGCAATTAGAAGGACTCCACAAATATTAGTTTGTGAGTACTTGAGTAGAAAAATTGATGCTTTCATTCACTTCTTCTAGATAAGACAGGCTTGACCTGAACTTTGCTTTATTTTTTTTTGCAAAAACCATATTGAAATACTTCCTGGAAAAAAGTCATAGGGGTCATGATTTTCATACAAATAGAATAAATGTCATATTTGTTTGATGTTTGATTTTGTTTTCATTTGTGGAAATCAGGTGCCATTTTTATGCAGAACAATGACAATTGTCAGTGAAAGCACCACATATTCTGTTTGACTCTGAGTTATTAAAAATCCAACTGATTTTGCTTCCATCAGTTTTACAGGCAGTTCAAATTGCCTCATAAAATTGTAATGGTTTTCTTCATACACAAAATGCGTTGTGTTGCAGGCACAGGAACCACAGTTTCTGCTAGGTAAAATGTATATGTAATCAGATTGCTGTTCCACCTTTAATAATTTTTTTATTGTAAAAATGTACTGTTAGCTAAGATCCATGTTTTAATTTTTGCCTTTCTAAATTAAACTATGGAAATTATTTTAAACTTAAAGCTTTCTTTTTCTGGGGAATAAACTTGATATATATTAAACGTTTTTTAACTTCCATAATGTTCCTAGATGTGAAAATTTTAACAGCCTGTGAAAATAACTTTTTTTTTTTCTTAGTTGTCAGAGGTATAATTTTGGTAGAGAAATACAGGTCATTACTTTGGGGGGCTTTAGAGAAAACCACCAACATTAACAGACTTCTTATGGTGTGCTATTGCTTGTTTCAGGAGGGATGCATAGGCCATGACGTTTTCTAACACCCTGCAATAAATATAGGAGAGATGCATAGACAAGAATTCTCCCAGACACTTTAATTTTTTTGCTTTCTAGGTACGATAAATAAGTACTGGTAGCAACAATCTAAGGTACTCAAATCTGAAAGTTATTTCTCAGAAATAAGGACATCTGCTTAGAAGTCATGAAGTTTCTGGTGGTGCTGTTTACATTTTTTATTTCCCAGGTTCTTCTCATCTGGTGTCTATGTTCTTCATTTTAAAGGACACTTATTTCACAGTTTTGATATTTTTGCAGAACTGTGAGGTCTAAGCATCTAAATGTCTTTAAAACCTGAGTTTTTATTGAATCTTATCAGTCCAGTAGTTCTGACTGTTAAATACATAATCTAAAATAAAAATTCCTGACACTAGTACAAGAGTTGGCTCACTGGAGTGAAAAGGAATTTTAGAAGTTTGTGTGTGAGCTGAGACACCTGGGTTAGGATTAAGCAGTCTTAGAAGGTTGAGGGGTGTTTAGTTTAGTTTTGTGTTCTAATTATGTTAACCTGTCTCAATGTGCTGCAAAGTTCTTCACTTGTGTCAGCTTCACCCTGGCTGGGGTTGGCTGCGCCCTTTCCTTGTCTAAGAAAAAACCTACAACTATGAATTTTCAGTTGCCCATACAAAGTATGTAGCTCCAAAACTGACACTTCACACTCACCCCTAGGCCCATGTGTTTAGTCAGAGTTGGCTCCCTAAACCCATGTAGCATCCATTCTAGTATTCAGCTGTTACTATGTGTAGTTGTAGCATGTTAGAGACTATCATTAATAATTACTATTATCATCATAGCTGTTGATAGCTGGGAACTTGAACAATGCAAGATTCATAGGGAGAAATATTATCTTTTTTATGAAACAGCTAATACAGTTGGAAAAAATAAACCAGGACACACAAGCCTTTATTAGACCTGAAATAGAGGTAACAAACTTCAAAGCTAACCTGAGTTTATCTTGACCGTATTTTGTATTACCAGCTACAGACAGGCATAGTGGAGATCCATTGTGCAAAGCGCTGTACAAACAGAAAATAAGAGACAGCTCCTGCTCCACTGAGTTCACAAGCCAAACACTGGGCGGAGGAAGAGCAGGAGGGCAAACAGGCACACAAAAGTGAAGCTTTAACAGCTCCATAACAGAGCAGAGGGGAGCTCACATCTCCTGGTCCAGACCCAAATTTCCCAGACCAGATTTGAAAGGCAAACATTACGAAGTTACATTTCCTCCCTGGTAACCCTTAACAGGATAGACTCACATGTATGAAGGTCAAAGCGGATGCCAGATCCATCACTGCATGGGGCCCAGTTCCACAAATCGCTTGTCTGAGCTGCAAAATCACTCCCTTGCAAACTCATGGGAATCCACTAGTGGAAATCCACTGGTGGAAACACAGTGATCCCCATGGAAAATAAACAATTGGTGGGATGAAGCCCTTAAATTGAAGCTCCTCTTTTTTACTTGTTTTATAAACACATATCATAGTTACGAAAGATACTCAACCAGCATTTTTACTTGTTGATTATTAATAGATCATTTAAAATTAGCAATTTGCAGGACTTCATATATCAGAAAGTAGGTTAAAAATAATGTAATCATCTAATTTCCTTTTGTTTCACCATTTTCAGATTGAGATATTTCTTTTTTTTTTTTTCTCCATTTACAGGTGCAGAATTAAAGAACGTGTTCACTCACTATATTATTGATGCACTTAAGTGGAGTGTTCCAAAGCATATAATTACCGTGTAGGCTTATGGCCCTGAAGTAGATTGGGATAGTGGTGCTGCATATCCATGATTTGAAGGACATACAGTGATGATTATAGAGGCAGTACTCTACATCCATTCCAGCCCTTTTGTGTTTAGCTGGTTGCCATGGCAAATAATTGGATAGAATTTAAGCCACTTTCTTCCAAGTGGGAAATTCATAATTTTACCCTTCACCTAATTTTGAACATACTTTTAAAGAATCTTCAAGTTTCTGCAGGAATGGAACAGAGACCTGGCAGAAAAAAAACCCTGGATTTCTACACATGGAAAAACATTTCATTTGGAGGTTCTTTCTTCTTCTTTTCTTTTTTTAATCCTAAAGAATCATGTTTTTAAACAACATGATAGAGCAAAATGTGAGCCTGAGGAAAGCTCAATAACATTTGACCCCAGAGAGAGAGGAAATCTGAACGTGAGCGACCAAATACAGCTTGCTTTAGCAGTTTGTATCAATTAGAAACACAAGGGTAATTTTTATACTCCAATTTTCCAAATTTATTTAGCCCAGCCCCTGAAAATATTTATCATGTTTTGTTATGGTTCACGGTAATCATCTATCACATCCCTTTTTAGTTTGTTTCTTTTTCTGAAGACATGGATAAGCTTCCCAAAAGGTCCTCTGTGATTTCACATCAGTGCCTAAAATATATATTCCCAGCTCAGTTAGTTAGATGTTTATTATCTTGTGGACTGTTTTCCTCAGCTAAAACCTCAGCAAGCATTGCACAATACATAGCAGTCCAGGAAAATCCAAAGCTCCTCTGCTCACTGTAATATTTTACAGTGGGGGTTTCTAGAAGAGCACAGAATACAAAAAATGGGTCTTGTCCCATTACATTACTCTTGAGCCTGGCAGGAGCCATCATTGCCCTCTTGCCTTTAAAGGAAGCAGGACTGTAATGGGGTAAGAAATTGTACCTATCCCTATAAGACCTACATAGGGAAGGGCATGGCTAGTTTCACACCATTTTGCTTAGGCAGTTAATTTGTGCCTATTTTTTTAAAGAAGCATAACTTCTCAAATAAGGAATTTCTTGGACATTAAAGAAGTAGATGACTTTAATCCCTCTGGAGAGGGTTATATCTACTTACATTTTCCATGCCTAAAATACTGGGATAGGATAGCTCCAGACTCCTTCAGAATGGCACCTGTAACTTCGTTGGTTAGATAGGAAGCTTAAGCTCTTCTTTAGTTTGTTATATGATTAAACTTTAAACATAACCATTTTTCTTAGCAGTACTGAGTGAGCCAGACTGTAACTGTGCTTGTGATGTGGAGGCTAGGATAGTATGCCTGACCTTTTTGTCTTTCTTATTCTTGTCAACCTTCATAATGAAAACTCTGTGTCATAAAAATTAGAAAATTACTTTCATGATTTTGAATTGTACTCCTACATTTCAAACTTCCTAACAAAACAGATTGTGATTTTCTTACTTCTTTGACAGAAGTATTAAATCCAAGATCAGAAAATTAAACTTTGATGCTGACACTTAGTAAACCTAGTTAATTTAGGAATTAAGTCAATTGAAGGATTTAAGACTTAAGGCTATTTCTCATCAAAAAGGTTATTTCTTTCATTTTCTTTTTACAGTCTCATTCTGCACATTCAGTGTTAAAATTCAGTCCCATGATTTTTTTTAGATTCCTCAATACTGAACACCTACTGATACAAAAAAGGAGGTACAATTTTTAAATAGAAAGCATTCCAAATGCATTCAGCATTACTTTTTCTTTTTTCCTGATTTCTGCAAAGTTTTTTCTGAAAGTTTTATCCTTTATTATAAGATTTAGCATTGAATCACTGGGTCAGTAGTGCCTTACTATTGACAAGTAGTTAACAGTAGGCATATTTTTTCATTCTGGAACTTCATAATAAATTATATTTTTTAAATGATGGCCTGCCTAGAATCTAAAATAAGGGAAGCTCTAGCTGATTTGTGAACTAATCAACTTTGGAACATCTTCTTTGAGTCTCTTGTGTATGCTGGAGTCAACCTACACTTTTCTTTCTTCTACCCAGCCCAGAGTACATGGCAACAAATCTGTTGTACCTGAATGTCTTTGACAAGGACACTTCACTGCTTTTAAATTTGCTATATGGAGAAATCAAAAGAGGAAATGTGGAGTATGCTTTGGTCTCTCAGCAAAAAAAATTCAGAACTTTTTAATGAGTTTTGAATTAGTACATTGCTGCCTTTCCAAAGATCCACTGCAGTTTCAATGGGGCAGAGGCCATTAGTATTTTTTTTTTGAGAAGGATAACTATGACTTGATTCTGTAAACAGATGTTGTGCCATCTTTAACCACATATTGAAAGAGCTTGAAATGAAATTTAAGTTAACAGCAGTTTTATTACTCAGGCACAGTGGCGGCTAAAGGATATTACCTTAGGTGAAAAAGGTCACTGATATTCTTCCTGAAGAAATGTGGAAGTGACAGAAAGTGTGTTATCCTGGTAAAAAAAATATTTCTACAAGAAGTAAATGTCTACAAAGAGAACCATTCTTAACATCAAATTTTAGATAGTGGGAGAGGTGGAAGACTAACATACAGAAAAGGGATGAGAGGGAGAAAAGAAAATATAAATGCCATTACAAGTAACATACTAAACTTTATGAATGACAAAGCACTAGGCATGGGATGGATAAGGCAGCTAGACTAGTAGTGCCTTATCATATTATGCATCTCTCTCCTTTTTCTGAGTGGGTTAGGATAGGTTATTTCATTTCTTACCTGTTAAGTCAGCCTCTGCACTGAATTCTGCCACAGGTTAAGAGAAGAAGCCAAAGTAGGAAAGTTGCATCTATGCCACAGAAAACTAATCTAAATGTTTCCAGTATTTTCAGTACCATCATAACAAGCAAATAATTGTGATTATCAGGGTTTATGACAATGGGAAAATCTGGCAGACAGGAGCAGGAGGCTCACCTCAGAAAGTACCTTTATATACATGAAGGAGAAATAGAAAAAAAAAAGCTAATGAAAAGTAGTTCCTACATAACCTCTACCTAACGGACAGCTTCAGAATTAAACTGGAAGCTGGATGTAGACTAGAAAAGGAATTGCTGTTGGAAGTCACTGAGTTTCCTAGCAGCATAAAACTGTAAGTGCAAAACATCCTGGCAATTCTCCCCTGTCAAAGTTTAGAAAGAAGTGATGACATCTGGTCATAGTGACATTTTAGGTCAGTGAAGTATTTTATCCCATATGCCGCAGCAAACAATAGCTGCACTGATTGGAAACAGCTCTCTTCTCCCCACCCACTTCAACAATAGCCAAATAGCTTCTCTTGCTGCAGCTCTCTGTCTTCCGATTTTAAGTGTGGACAGACCTCACCTACATCGTCTGTTTTCTTTTTAATTTAAAATGAGGAATAAGTGTGATATCCCAGAACCCATAATGCCCAAATCAGAGACAGATGACCTGAATTTCCTCTGAGACACCTCTTGCTTAGATTTTTTTCCCTGGGACTGTTGTAACACAGCCTGTGAGACCTAGAAATATTGACCATTGTATCTATTTTGCAAAGATTAGGAAATATACTCACGTGTATGTGGGCTTAAAGTTTGAACAGTTCAAGTTTTAAATGTACAGTATGAGAGCCATTTACTGTCACTCTTTTCATCAGTATTTCTTCAAATTGGAGGGATTATCAAATTTTTGCAGTGGAAATTATTTTCCAAAAATCACAGGGAACAAATATAAACTCTTCTTTTTCTTCAGAAATTATTATTTTTGGCATGTGAGCTAGGAGTCCTAGTAGGCTCAGTAGTATCTAATATCAGTTATTTCAGGGTAGTAGCTTGGTATTAGATTTTCTGATTTTTTAAAAATAAAAACTTGATTTCCAGTAAAAAGATATTTTTCTTTACATTGCACAGTAAAATAATATTTTATCACATTTACTTGACAAGAAAAAAAATCCTATTGTTTATTTGAACCATTGTTTTTATATAAAAATTATTTTAAAGGGTTTGGAATTACATTGGGTTTTCTTATGACAGTCAAAATCTACAGAGGCTTCAGCACTTGGTTTAATGCATTTGAGCTACCTGTTAGAGGAAGCCTGGAAATGAATGGATTGTTGGTGTTGTCTCAAAGCACTGAAAAAAAACATTTTAATTCCACCCAACATTTACAGCTTGCAGCAATATGCTTCTATTTCTATTGGCATCTTTAATACAAAGCAAAACAAAATACAAACCAACACCAACTCAGTCGTCAGTAGAAGTGGGCATGAGTTTTATTGTACTTCACAAGTCCCAGTGGACAACAGAAAGGTTTCATCTACCATATTTAATGCAAGGCCAACAAGAGGAGATTTTTTGTGTCTTTACATTCCAAATTGCTTCTTATGGAACAAGAGGTCTCAATGAATACACCTGTTAAACCACCAGCTGCTCTTAATAAAAGTCACTCCAGACTTACAAGTCTCCATCGACCAGGTTTGTCTATGCATACTGTTGGCAAATGCACCACAGAACAAAGAGGTGGATCACACCTACATATATTCATATTTATCCTCAACTGTGTTAGACAGAGTCAAAAACAGACAGAAAAAGTACTGGCCTGAGGTCCCGGAGACTCCATCCAGTTTCTGCAGCCACTAAATTACTAATACGAAACTTTCTTTTGATAGAAAAAATATGTATGCTGAAAGTCAATAATTTTCCCTGAATGCAGTTCAGACTCTGAAAGAGCTCTGTCCTACTCCTGGACAGTATGTTATACTCAGGCCAGTTACCCCATGGCTCTGGGGTGACAAATCCTGGGCAGACAACCAATAGTACCTCAGGGCTCAGAGCAGACCAGTGGGGAATGGATGTGCTTGGCCTGGCCTCCACAGACAAAACCTGAGCATCCTCAATGAAACCAGCTTTGTTGAAACATAGGCTTGATAGCCCTTGAGTTGCATGTAAGCATAAATTAATCTGCACACTGATCCAAGGAGCATGATTTGCTTCAGAAGTGCATGTTTCTGTGGCTTCAGGTATTTTTTTTTCTTTCACAATTTCCTGTAGATTGAAAACTCTGCTATTTAGCCTCTGCAAATGTAAGAGATTTTCATCAGTCTCCAAGAGGTGTTCACAGACATAATCTCTGAGGAAAATTGTCTCCTGAGCCTCCTTCTGGGGCAGCATGACTTGTCTATCATTCCTTGCTTCTGCCTCTGCTCACAGGCAAAATATCTGTAACAAATTTGTGCTGTGCTGCCTACCTGTGAAACTAGAGAAAGCATTGCTTCGAGGGATTACACGGGTGTTGAGCTAATTTTTTATGCTTTTTTCCTAACATGAAATAGTCAGAGAAAATTAAATATTTTTTTAAATTGCAAATACATATTTTGGAAATACTAAAGAATCCTTTACATTATTCTGTAACATACTAGAAGATAGGAAAACTTACTTAAATAAAATAAATACACAATGTGTATGTACATGAAAACAATTACAGAATTTTCAAGCTTGAAAATCTATTTCAATTCAGTTTAATTAAATATTATAAATTTGCAGATTCTGAGACTTAAATAATTAAGCCAGTTAAAAAAAAACTAAAGAAGGCATTCCTTTTACATTGGGGAAGTTTTCCTCCTTAGCAAATCATTAAACATTTAATTTGAAGTGCCAATATGTGGCCTAATTACCCAGCAATTTTGAACCATGAAGGGGATATTAATGACCAGAACCAACTTAAAAAGAGATACAAATTCACTTTGCTGGATTATTATTTTTTTTTAACTATAGGAATTTCTTGGATTCTTTTATGTAAATGCAAAGAAGCAGGATCAATAATTCAGTACACAGTTTCTGCAAATATGTATATTTATGCTTTGCTTTGATAACTCACGGGACTCAAGTTAATCACTTTGAAGCCACTGGTGTTTAGAGAATTCCTGACCATTTAAGTCCAAAGCTAGAGGTGATTAAGAACTTGCAGGTTTGTTAAATTTTGCAATAAGATGATATAGCAAGAAAACAAGAGCCTTATCACTGTAATTAAGTTCCTGATGAAACACATTATGTATCAAGTAACATTACTCCAGCAAGTATGCTGGATTTGGAATCTTCAAGATGGACAAGGACGGTTTCTTGGGCCTGCTCCATTTCTTACACAAAAATAGTACAATTGGAGTAGAAAGCACTTGCCATCCAATGGTGGGGATTTTTCTGTCATGAAGAAAATGCCTGCAAGTGCCTGCGTACAGATGGCATAGCTTCACTGCTACAGAAGAGAGCCCCATCCCACCTACCCATTCCCATCACTGCACTTGAGGGGCCATGGGGGAGAACACAAGCCAAGGGCATGCTGTACTTTGATTATGTCTGTCTTCTTAGTGCAAATTAAGACTGTGGGCTGCTCCAAGCACAGCCTGGTGGCTGTGGACTGGAAGAATGGGGAGCTGGAGCTATGTCCTGAGTAGGTTGCCTGTTACACTGTGCTCAGGCACTAAGTAGAGATATGTCTCATTGTGGGCTCTTTCCTCTGTTTTATTTCTCTCTGATGATGACAAGATTATAACAAATATTTCAGGAATTCTAGCTGCCATCAGCCCATTCCTTCTTGTACTGGTTTAGTTTAATTATGCTATGTACCCTTGCCAGAGAACAGCATGTGATAAGAATGGACTCAATTCTGAAGCAATCTTCAGGGCAAGACACCCTGCCCTGCCTGTCTAAACTGGAAAAAATCTCATGAAACCAGCTTCCAGTTTCCATCTCACAGCAATTCCGTATCCTCTATGCCTAAACAGATTAGGAGGTCAAAAAGCAGTGTCATAAGCAGCAGACCACAAACACATTTCACATTCAGTTCTCCACATTGCCACTGATATCCTGAATATACTTGAAATTCCTGTCAGTATCCAGAGTGCTGTACCACCTGTGATCTTTCTCCAGAAGGGAGCAGTGCCTTTAATCCAGTGGTTCTTTCTACCAGGCTCTTTGTCTGTGCACATATTAAAGTAAAAATTACCCTTTGCAGGGCTTGTTTGCTGGGTGAACTCTGTGCCTGGCTGCCCTGGCCTGTGGCAGGGGAGACAGCTGCTCGTGGGACCTGCCTGTGGCACTGAGACCGGGAGATTCGCTCCTGATGTGACAACTAATCTTCATCCAGCTGGTGGCTCCTCCTCAACAGCGAAGGTTAGGGTGGGCCCCTTGGTAGCTTGAGGAGCACTCTGTGCTCCTCCAGGCTCCATATGTTTGGCCTTTAACCCTCCTTAAATGCCTCCATCTGCACTTGCCTTGCCCAGCCGTGCAGGCGTGCAGAATGGCGCCATTGTTCCCAGCCACTCTGTGGCCATTTAGCATCCCCCTCGGTGTCACCGTGGCAGATTTGGGTGCATTGTACATCGTAGATATGGACCCCAGTGCTGTTAGCACAGCCTCCGTACAAATCTCTGTCTTTTGCAGCCAAAAAACAAACAGCAAAAACCCTGTTATTTTATATCAAATGTCAGAGGTGTGATGCAATAGCAAGGCAAGTTCAGAAAGAAAAAGGAGAATCCATGGTTTTCCTCAGGCTCTAAAATAGTGACACATTGGACACCGTTAGGGATATCTTCCATGCTTGAAGCTGTTAATTTGATACCTACATTGTCTTGTCTTAAGCTGTTTTTCTTAAATGGAGTACTTTGGATGAATCTTGGAGATCCAGCATTCAGGACAGAGACAATATTTCAAAAGCTTTTTGCTGCAGACATCCGAGTATTGTGATGTCTTAGCTGGACTGAGGGTAGAAAAATGGCATCTATAAAAATATGAAGATAATCACAGAACTTGCATTAGCTTCAGTGGGTCCCAGGCTGAATTTCTTCTCACCTGGCAGAGAAAATATATTGGCCGTATATATTATTGATGGCTTTTGTATGCACTGTGTGATGGTAAAGTCAGCTAGTTTGATTCCTTTCACTGGTGCACCCAGCCCACTAAGGTCTGCATTCTATCAATCAGACCTCTTGGGTGGAATTACAGTTCTGAGTTTTTCTTTTGCTAGGAATAATGCAGCTTTAATTTGGAATTGTAAGAGGCTCCATTACAGATTATTTCATTAATACTACCTTAATTCCAGTTAGTGACATGCAGAAATCAGTGTGAATGAACGCTAAGGAGGAACAGAGAGCTATATTGTATGGCCTAAATGTGTTTCTTTTTGTTAGGCACTGCTGTGCTACACCTGTTGGTTAATACATGTCTAATCAGCTAGGAAGTACTTCAAATATTTTTAATGAATTCCTACAAATATGACCAACTCCCGAACATTAAAATGGTAAACAAATACAGAGTTAGAGAAAATAAAATGTGCTGTAGAAATATAATGTGCACAGTAGGGTCTATCTTGTTTCCTGTCTAGAACAGTACAACTCCTAAATGTGCTCCACTTCCTGTTTTATAATCTTGTCTGGACAGATTTCTGCTTCCTTTACATTATTTCCTTTGGCACTCCAATCATCTAAGTAATACTTTAATTTTACACCATTTAAAATATTGCAATTTTTAATATTTTAATATGTGAAACAATGCTTTTACCTGCTTTAATGGTTCTCTCCTTGTGAAAAGAATACACATTTCTTAAATTTTTCTACTAGCTGTACTACAATAAATGTGAGAATCACGCTTTATGTTAATTAGCATGTACAAATCCTTTAAGTGAACATAGGACCTGGTGTGCAGTTACAGTGTCATTTGTATAAACTCAGGTACAGTAGGGGTATGAGGCTGACAATGCGCACCCTGGAGTGTATTACTGCTTTTATAAAAAATCATACTTCTTTCAATGACTTCGGTAATGGACTCCAACCTGTGCAGATGTGGTTGTGTAATTACACATCTGAGAATCCTCATTAACCAATCCGGGTTGTCACTGCTAAGCAAGTCATGCATGTTGGGCAATTAATCCTATTGGGAATAGCTCTCCGTGGGCAACCCCCAGGATCTGCAATAGTATCAAAATTATTCTAAAATACATGAACGAGAGAAGAAAAGCAGGAAAAATGAAATCAATTCTAACATAAAGAGTGTATTATACTTGTCCATTGCATTCCTTCTTTCTGTGTATTTCGTTGTCTTGATAATAAGAGATGGTCTCAATGAAAGCACCACACTGTTCAGGAGCAGCTGACAAATTAGCCACTAACAGTTTTTCCAAACCTTGTAAAATAAGGACAGAAAAGCTTTGATTCAAAGAAGTTATAAAGACATTACTTTTTTTTGCTTCATCTTCTGCCTGTACTTGATATTTCTCTTCCAAAGACAAGTCGTAGTAATATTTTCTTGTCATTTGCATTCCTGCACCAAAGGATTTTATGTTCTAACTGGTGATGGAAAAAAATAATAAAAAGTGTGGTTAAAGCAGGTGCTGTTTGTAGTGTTTATATAAACACATTAGCACTCTTTTGACACAGCATGACCTGAACAAGTAGTTCATCCTACTAGTAGCAGGGAAACAATAACTGAGCGTGCCAGAGCCGAGTTCATTCAGACACTGCAAAATTAACACCAGATTATGAATACGCTTGCCACTGGTAATTAATCGTGAAAATTGCTGGAGGAGTTCCCCTACTGTGAGGGATATTGGCAGAAGTATTTACTGCTAATAGGCCTTGTTTAAGCTTTTTTTTTTTTTTTCCTTCCACCCCCTTAGAGATAAAACTTACAATAGACTGCACAAGAACTGGTAGATCATTACATATTCCTTTGGCCTGTTTTCTTATTAACATATCTGAATATCCCCAGTGTTTTTGTCTCTGTTATTAGAAATGTGCATTGTACGCTCACATTCAGACCATTAAACTGTCCCTTACAGTGGAGGATAATTTCACAATCTGGATACTGTTATTCTATATTCCACAGTGATCTAACATTATCCCATATTTTGCAGCAGTAATTTGGAGACATCATAAGGAGAGTTTTGTGTATTTCAAATAACATACAAGCTTTTATAACCTTCGGTAGTGGTTACATGATCTACAAAATCTTTGATGTGCCTATCATTTTAACCAATTTTCCTTACATATGCCTTTTGTTATGTGCTTTAAAGTGTAAAAAATGACCAAGATGTGTTCAATCTACTATGTTTTTAAATACAGTAAAGATAGACAAGCATGACTATATTAAATAATTAAAAATAAAAATGGAATAAATTAACTTATTGTAGATCACATACTCTCCTCTACATTTTCCTAAAATAGATTATGCTATATAGTCTAATCATATGGTATGTTTCCTCCTTTAAAAAAAAAAAGGAAAAAAAAAAGAAAAATAGATAGATTCCACAACTGTTTTTTAACAGGTGTGTTATTGGACAGAAACAAAGGCCAGTTTCTTAGGGAAATTAATGAAAGATTTGCTATTGAGTTTAATGAAAATGGGGTTAAGTCCCATACTGTTAAAATTTTATTATTGTATAATACAGGGATTATGGAAGCATTTATTGCTGATTTGATGATGAACAGTAATGATTCTTGGCCCATATATGCCAATATTTGATTAAGTCCCTATATAGCATATTCTTCAGGCAATTTAGTCAATAATTACGACCGTTTGACTTTTATAAGACTTTTGAGATTGATCTTTTTCCAAAAATGTTTAACTATTTCTTTTGAGAACTTGTTCATTATTTTCCCATTAATTTTAATGGGAATGAAACTTTACTCCTTAAATATTTAGTACCCAGGCACTATATTTTGTATTTCTTTATTAAAAATTGATAGGTTTTGTCTTTTCAAAACTACACAGAATCTGCACTTAATTTCTTTAATTACTTTTTCCTTATAAAACACGTGCTTACTCTTCATCTTTCCATCTTTGTGAGAAAAAGAGTACTGTTGGCTTAAATGCAATCACAGCCTTATATTTTTCTCCGGGCTAGGTGTATATTTTATGGCCCAGCCTTAAGCCCAGTGTAAACAATGGAGACAATGGACACACCACTGTTCAACTATTCAGATTGAGAATGTTGTTAAGTAACTAACATTTGAAAATATACTATATTTATTGAATTTTTATTCTTTGTGGCTTGATAGTTTGAATATTTTATTAACATTACTTTTATATTTTGTTCATCTAAACTGAGGGGCTTTCGTCTAGCTGGCATAATTTAGTGTGAAAGATCACAGAGTCAAAAGTAGGCTACATTGCTGTAAACAGCTATGCTTTATAGTGAAGATGCCTTGCAAATATTTATTCATGATAGCACACTGTGTAACCTTCCCTCTGTCTTCCCCTCAAATTCTCTGAGGCTTTTTTTTTTTTCCTTTAGCTGATCCCTCTGGCAACAAAAAACAACAGCTAACAATTAGTAGCTGTCACACTGTTCTGACACAGAACAATAAAACATTGCAGAGGTTAAACTGTCTCTGGTTTATGTTAAGAGTAACAATTCTGGTCATTTATATGCCTCTAGCATAAAAGTTTTATATCATTTAAAATTTTTTATATTAAATTAGTTGTAGTACCAAAGGATGTTATGTTCCATTTATGTAAAGAACACAAGGCATCATTCAACAAATGGCTTTTGTTTTAAGTGAGATTGCAATTGTAGTTTTAGGTATCTGAAGGCTAGATAAAAAAAAAGAAAAAGGTCTTCAAATAAGAGCTCCTTTCCTAAGTATCACAGCTGTGTATTATTAGCATTTTGTTGCTCTGAGAAAGGAAATATTCCAGGCTCTCCACACTGTACATAAAGACAGTCATATGCTGAATTTTTCAGGGTGACTATAATGAATTTTTAAAAAAACCTAGACCTTGTGTTGCAAAGGACATCTGAGATCAGGTACCCTAACTCCCAATTAATAATAATTTATCCATGTTACTTCTGGTTCTACATAGCATGAAAAGGCATGTCTGACTCCTCAATATAAAAATATAGGTGTTTGTTGAGGTAATAGATGTTATTAATCATTTATATTCCTATGGGTCCCAATAGCTTCCTTTCTCAAATACCTTATACCCTTTATAAAATGACATTCCTAATAATTTTATTTTATTTTTTAACCTGAAAAATGTCTCTATTTGTATGACAAGGAAGCTTCGATTTCGGTTGAGCAAACAATGTTGCTGTAATTTAATTGCGTAAGTGATAATTTTAATTTTCCCAATCAAACTATTTAACCTCAACATAGCTCACTTAAAATTTGCTTATGAATTGTGAAAATTCTGAAAAGAACAATGATAAAATAGATAAAATACACATTTGGTGTAGGAACGAAAATATTTGGTTTATAAAATCAGAATATCCTTGATTTATAAAGAAAAAAGATGAAGAATCATGTGTATTCCTGCAAGGCTGTGGCCAAATTCACTGTGAGCAGATCTGTGCCTACAGCAGCAGCATGACA
>KZ506833.1:129091-141443 GCA_002844005.1 Limosa lapponica baueri | reverse complement strand
TGCCATTCAAGATCCAGAGCATTCATTATTAGATTTTTTCCTAAGTAGAAATAAAACCACGTATTTTTTAAAAGCTACAGCTCCAGAACATACTCAAAAAATATTGCAGTTGCCCTGTTAAGTGAGACCTGTGTCTGTCCTTGTGAGATAGTTCTTTGAAGTGTAAGTGTAAGCCCACCAGAGTAATGCAATACACCTTAATCTACCCTGTTCGGGCGATTTTCTTACTAATTGCTACAGAATGGAAGTTGGCTCAAGTACTGAGTCATGAGGATTTCATCGCACTATAGATATTTTTAGTATCAGTTATTTTATCTTGGGTACTTTTAAAATCTGTATCACTGCCCCACTCCTCTCCTAATTATCTGAAATTCTTTTCTGTAACTGCTGTGGAATGTTCCCTTATATTATTACAACTACTGGCCTTATTATATTGGGTCCTAATTATACTCATCTATCGATTCAGTTAGGTAAGAGCATACTTGCTTAAAATACGAGCAACTGCTGGGAAACAGAGGCAAAACAAAGGAACAACACTAAATCTCACCGGTGAGTCACCGTGAATATAGGTCAGACCAAGCTTCTGCCCTTTTCTGAGCAATCTGAGGATTTGGTCCAGTTTCTGCGAAGGAGCCCCAAACCTCAACAGATGCCTCGTGCAGTCAAAACTCAAACTTACCTTTGTATTCCTTTGCCATAATAGCACTGCCGCTTCCACATGGAAGTTCAGAGGAGATGAATGCTTTCGTAGCAGCTGGTCCACAACCTGGAGGTGACAGAGGAGATGAGAGTGAACACAAACCAAAGCACCTTGAGAGGAAAACACAAAACCTATTTGTTTAGCTCAAGCTGCCGCAAATAATGCTATGGATCCACTCAATCTCATCCACTTAAGTCTCAAAATCAATGTGCTGACAGCAGAAGAGGGAGAGCGACATATCTGATCCAATTCATACCTGGGGGAGGCCCTCTGCTGCGACAGTGAGGAGCTCTATATAACGAGGTAGGCAGAGAGAACTGTGGATTAATTAAACTGCTTGATCACCTCCTTGAAAAAATTATGACCAAATGTTGATGCAATGGAAGTAATTCACATAACAAAGTTTGAATTGGACTCATAATGACAGTACAAAACTATCTTAATATATGGCAATTTTTAAAAATCACAGTCTGACTCTTAATACAAAAAACAATACTTGCAGTATAAATAATGAGATGGGAGGAAATGTCCTTGGCAAGTCAATTTGTTCCATGCTGCTGATGGTTCCTGTTAGTGTCAAGTATTTTTTTCAAGAAGGAAACAATGGAAAACAGATGCAAAAGCATTTACCAGAAGGCCAGGCAATAGCAGCTTTTCCAAAATGTCAAGTGTGCAGAGTAGAGTCAATTTAAAAGAGAATTAATTATTTAAACTGAATTAATTTGACTACAATGAAGCCCTGTTAGGCCATCTCATCCATCCTGCTTCCTACTGTGCTACCCCTGACAGTCTAAGTCTAGATACTGACCTCTGTTTTCAAATACTTCATCTGAAAAATCCCTTGCCCAGTCATAGTAGCAGTATGTTGCTTTTTTAATGTATTTGCTGCATCCCTTCCAGGAGCTCACCCAAAGAGCTATGCTCACCTCCACATTCCCAACTCATACGAGTTTAATCCCTGCGTTCCCTTTTTTCCCCTTTTCCTCCTTCAGCTTCATACTTCTTCTTGTGTTTTCTCAGATGCTTCAGGCAATTTCCATCTCTGCATTCATCAAATCCATCTTTTCCCTGCAAATCTGTCCTTTGCGTGAAGTCCATCATATCTTCATTTTCAACAACTTTTTTGCTTCATGCATTGCCTTGTCATTGCTTGCCTTTGGAAAAAGGAACGAGACTGAATCTTAGGTCTACACCTTTCGTTTGGAAATTCATTTTCTCAAAGGAATATCCATACCTCCTTCCTCTGGAACCAATCGTCCCAAAGTGCTTCATTTCCTTCGAGGATGTGCGCCTTAATGCTGTAGTACAACAGAATATCACCTGTAGAAGGACTACTCAAGGAACCATTGTGCCCACTACTTGCATTTTCCAGGCCATCACAGATTTGCAACACTACCAGCATTTTAAAAGCGGCAATAATGGTTACCTAGTGCTCTTTTTCCTTGATGGCATTATGTGAAATGTGGCAAACACCAGCAGAGCCACTGCTGCTCTGAAACCTTTGCTTTCCCAAGGGGATATCTATAACCATGTCTACCAGTGATAGGCCAAAGCTGTCACTTTGTTTCCAGTTTCAACATGGGCAGAGGAACCATTCCAAAACTATCCTTTTCATTACTGTTAAAAACTTAAAGCAAAACCATCTGTGCTAGAATTTACGTAATTTCCTTTATTTCTTCTCATTTATGGAGGAAAAAGAACTCCTGTCCATTAAGCAGTAAGCTTAATTGCCCTGGGTCTTGCCTGTAGTGGGAATGCATATCAATTTAAACGCATCAGTGTAAAAGTCAGTCTCATTAAACTAACTCAAAGCCCTAAAATAGATAGAATACTGCTAGTTACTTGCTAGAACACTAGTCATTCATATTGAAGTTAAAAATTACAGGAGCTCATGAATATAAACAGGAATTAAAACAGCTGAGGTGCACCTAAATTACTCAACAAAAACTCTTCAGTGTAACTGATTTTTAGATTGACAGTTATGTGCTCTCTTCTGTAGCATATTCAAGGCCCCGGAGGAATACAGTCGGTTGAGATGTACCGCTCCTTATTTTGTGGTGTACTAGAAACAACATACAGAATGTGAACACAGTGAGGCCAAACTAACGGCTTCCCTCTGCCCGTTATACAAAGGGATGCGAATGGAAGCCAGTGAAGAATTTCACCACAGAAATGTAACCCAGCAGATGCTAATTCATTTTTTATTTTTTTTTTAACCTAAAGCCTGCAACTACCACCAAGCACAGCGTGTAACTGCTGCTCAGTTGCTGTAACATAAATGCGTTTCATGGACTCCTCTCTGACAACCGCCTCAGTCGAAAGGGCAGGTCAGATTGGAAGGGATCCTATGGAAGCTCCAATGAGCAACAATTCCTTAATGATATATAAATTCAGCTTTATAGAGCTGCAGTAATGTAGTTTTTCTTAAATTATTTTGTACGCTGTCATTTTCTTGTCATGCGAGGGGAATGACTAATGTACATATGGAAAAATTTGAGAGAGTTCTTAGAAACCATAATATTTTGCTTGATCATTCATAACCAAATACGTAAAGGACTATTCACCATATCGCTATTGCGCAGCTTGTATTAGATCTCCATAGTTACACGTGGCATAACAAGTACAAAGACGAAGTGTCTTTGCGGGGCTGATAAGCAGACAGGAAGCAAGCGAACATCTGCTACAGCTTTAGACGGTTCTGCCTTCAGCGACTGCTGAAAAACTTCAGGCTCTGCGTTCCACGTACTGCTTGCTTGGCCTTTGACATTAGCAGCTGTTCAACAGGAGATATAAAATGTTATACCTACAGAAAAGGAGGTGCATTATTTTCTAGAGCAGTATTGGGATATTTAATGGGATCCTTTCTTTCCGTTTTCTGATCACTAGAAACACTGGAGAGCAGACACCACAGATGGAGTTATCTCCTGAAGGTCAACCACTTCCTATTTTACAATTATTTTTTTCTAACGCTGTGTTTTCCTTTCCAAAATAGCTTTGTTTTGTTTTGTTTTAAACACCAAAAACAATTGCACCGTATACTGAATAGTAATTATAATCATCCTAATCGTTGTAAGGAAACCATGTGCTTCCCTGAATCAGGGCTGGGGCTTCCAGTCCAGGCAATCTGTCTTCTGGTAGCATAACAGCAATTCTATAGCATGGACAGCCAAGGAAAAGAGTTATACAAAATAAATATCAAACAATTTAGAGCAAACTCTTTCTTTGTTTAAAGAAAGAGCTGTTGAACATGAAGTTTTACAAGCGAGCTCAGCCATACAGCGCAGATTCTCTGCTTTTGCATATGGAGGAAATCTCTGCTCCAGAGAGTTCAGCTGTTCTCCACCTGCACCGTATTTTTATTTGCATGGAAAACTACTAACAGAGAACAACCGTCAGCAGCATATTTCTTAGAGTATTGAGGCCCATGTACTGTAAATTCATCTTTACGTACTTCCTCAGAGATTGTAAGTTTGCTTAGGAAATTACACCAGTTGTGATGAAATCGGATTTAGCCGTATATGGCAGATCCTTTGGGTTTGACACAGTGAAATGAAAATGGGTTTCAGACTAACGATGAGAAAGATGAAGACGCTACTCCAGAGTTATGTAAGCGTAACTGAGAAGAGAATTTTGCCCAGAAATTCTATGTTCTGTGCTTTGGTGTCATATGCAGTTTTTTATATGTTCTATTCTTAAAGTCCAGATGGATTTGCCAGAAAATAAATGAAATACAAGGATGACTTCAAACATTTGCCAGAGCCATGCTGACACTCAAAATAAAGAAATATCAAGTAACTTTCCTGGTGAGATCATAAAAGCAGAGACACAGTGATCAAAGCAAGAAAATACAAGACTCTTACTCCATCCCTAATACAAGATGCTTTCTCTATCTTAGACCAGGAGCTTTCGTGGCACAGAGATGTTCCGATAGTCTACAAATACAGTATATGAGGTGGATACTTTGGCAGTATTTAGTTAGTTAAACATGGGAATATTCACAAAGACAGTTGATTTTAACCCTTGAGGCTGGCAAATGACCAACTCAGGTTATTATTAATAGTGAGGGCAGTAACATATTCATTTTGGTAGAGCCCTACCATAATCCTGAGTACTCTCCACAAACACGTAACAGCTGGTTGCATTTGCTCTGAACAACATACTGTCAAACAGGTAAGAAAAAAAACAAGATGAAAAATACTGAATGAATTTGTACTAGTGGCAAATATCTTAATAATTCTGTGATTTTGGAGGAGCTTGATTGTATTAAGCCAAAAGGAGTAGCTGGGCATGAAAATAGGGTATATAAAGCAGGAATGGCTGCATTATTTGCATGATCATAATGCTATTATCTTCTGGATTTCACAGGGAACTGAATTTTTTAAACTGTATTCATATTAGAATAATTAAATATCTGTCTTGAACTGTGTGCACATTGCATTTAACCAGCTTGGAAACAGGCCAAAACCTGAAGCAATCGTTAGGAGAACTGCAGAATCGATACATCAATTCCCATTAATTCAGTGTCAGAGAAAACAAATGTGTACCTGTCTTACGCGTGTGTGTTCCCTGCAGAGACTTTCTAAAATAGGCATCTTCTGTCTGCCTGCCTTCCCTGTGCCCTCCAAACAACCGAAACCAGGGTCAGGATGGTGGAAACCTGGTCTGGCTCCAAAATCTAATTAAGACAGTTTTAGTAACCCAGTATCCTGGCCAAGTTATACACATACTCTTGGTCAAATCCAAGCCATCCCAAACTCTACCCTGTCCACTGCATCGAGTTCCTTGTTGCTCCCCTAGTGCTCCAGTCCCACCAAAAATACATCTCCAGTCCAGGGCTGAGAACATCTAGGCAAGCTGAGATGGACCTCCTTTCGGTCTGTCAAAGCCATAAGCTGTAGTTCTGCACAGTGGTGAGACAATATTAATGACTAATCATAATCCAGAGTGCATTTTAAACCAGCCAGAAGTCTTGATCAATCTCAGCTCCATAACATGTGCTCTGCTGCAAACATCTTGCACATCTTGCTCACTGCACAGCTGGCTACTGATAAAAGTCTTGTCCCAGAAGGTTTGCTCAAGCACACAAAATTCATTTTTAGCATCCCAAAGGTGTGTGTGCTCACAGAGCTGAGAGCGCAACCTGTCTGACAGCAGCTTTCCAGAGAAAGGAGCAGGAAAGAGGCAATGGCTGATGAGATTACTCCCTACGGAAGGAGACTCCTGCTTGGAATATCAACACATCTTTTCAGTCTCTCTCATTGTGGCTGTTTGTGCTTTTATCAAATTTTCAGTTTGCTGCTGAAGCTACGGGACCAGATGGCTCCCACGCATAATGCACCGAATCATGGCAAGGCTTGAGGTATTTGTTATGTATAACAGCAAACACATGCCCTGGACCAGGTTAAACTCTTTCACAGTCAGCATATGGTGCACACTGCATATGGATGGTACTACAGCAGGTACCTATATATACATACAGTCGGAAGATTGGAGTATCTTTTCATCTTGCGGGTTGTCAGGAAAATGACTGTCATACCTTCAACACAAACAGCAAGGAATAGAGGCAGCACAGTAACACATGGCACAGGCCAGATGCTAGGCACGTCCCATGATGCGCTGTGCCTGATGGCAAGGAATCCTGATGGGCCAGGGACAGGAGGCTCTTGTTCCCCCTCCGATTTCCCTTTGCAGCTCATGATTAAGCTGGTGCTGACACCTTGCCCGGTGCCTATTGGCACGGCCAATAGCCGTGGGCAGTACTTCTGCCATGAGGCACCTACGGAAAAGGAGATAAATTCATTGTTTGAGAGCATCTTTGCCTGTGGCATTTTTAAAATAGAAAACAAACCTAATTTTCTCCTCATTGTGTGTAGATCTGGGGTAAAATCAAGATGTGGCACCCCTGTGGAACCAGAGGGAATGAGAGGGGAGTTTGCAAATGCAGCAGTCACACTCGGCAGAGGGTAAGGCTGTTGGGTTTATACAGAATGTGATTTGTGCTTCAGTGACGAGACCATAAAAATCACCCTGTAGTCATCTCTCACCGATATATTGCAAATACCCATTTCGGAGCACTGAAAGACACTGAAATAATGAAAGGTGGGTTTTAGATACCTAGGAGATGACTGTTTCAGAGAAGTCTAGACTGCTCCGCTGGGACTTGGTGCAAGTAACAAATCCCAAGGCGGTCGAGGGATGTCCCAAATAGGACAGCTTGATACTGTCTGTGTGCTCTGGGTCGCACAGGGAAGGAGCAGCTGGCCACTTTCTGATGGCCACGCTCCACCCCGAGTATTTTCTGGGATGGAGAAATTATCCTTGGGCTATTTTTTCAGCCTGCTTTTCTTAGTAGGCATTTGATATGTCCTCTGTGTCTGGAGTGACAGGGCACCTCGTCAGCGGGTGCCGCGCTGGCCTTTGCAGAGAGGTGGGAGTGCTGGCAGGCAGAGGGACATCCGTCAGGGGCTGGAGCAGGGACCAGGAATGTCAAAATTGCAGCCTGAGCGGAGCGGCGCTGATGAAGGTTAATGCGTGTTGCCACCACCTTTGAGGTCAGCATTGGGCTCACTTTAGCAGCCCTATAAATAGATGCCCAAGGTTGACTGAGGATTTGACTTTGATGGATCTCGTTTAGCATTCCCAAGAGAGGAAGGCAGATTCTTTTCCTTTCTCTCTTCCAGCCTCTAACCTTGAGTTGGTCTCTGTGGGAAACATTAGTGGCATTTGCCAAAAGAGCTGCTACTGTAAGCCAGATGTCCTGTTGTGTCGCACAAACCATACGTACATGTTCCTTCAACCTGCAAATCCAGACCTAATTCCACTAAAGACTCAAACTAATTCCTCACTGGCAAAACTAAGGAAAAAAAAAAACCCAAACAAACCTTGTGCCTAATTGATTGAAAACAGTAGGACACCTAGTGGATTTATAGAGAATATCTTTGGGATTATGAGCAACATTTTGTCATTTTCTTGGCAAACCCAACTATGAATGTATTTATAGAGGAATCATTGAAATATCAGGGTTTCTATTTAATAAATTAATCTTGTTATAGCTGTTACAGCCCCCAGTTTGCCTGAAGAAGTTATTGCACCCTATAAAAAACCCAATGAGTATTGCTTGAATGACTTGGAAAAAATAATAATTGCGGGGAACTGGATGGTTCCCGAGGTCTGGGAGCAGGAGGAAGGGTATTCTGCCGGATCAAAACCATCCCAGTTGTTCCATCTGACAGCTCTCTAGTGATCTTAATGAGCAAAGTTTTATAGTCTCAGCCTGGCTTCCCGGATAATTGTACAGCTTCACAACAAGCATCGCCACGCTGAGCACAGCCAGCCAGCTCTGTTGGTTGTTGCAGCAGTGAATGAATTGGCCACAGAAATAAAGCTGCCTTCTTAATTCCCCAGGGCTGAGTTTTTGAATCCAAATTAGAAGATGATGGGATGTGTGATAATGCTTGCACTGCTGTCATTGACATTGTGTTTCTCTGGTAGTGAAACCACCATCAAGCAGATTTTGACCCTAAAGAGGAAATAAAACCCTGTGGCAGGGTGTAGTAAGAAGAAGATTTTTAGCCATGTCTCAGAAATTATGTCTTGGCCAGCAATTATCCTGGAGCTGCCAGTATTATCTTGCTAATATGTCTCTGGAGGCAGCAGACACAGACAAGGAGATGCGTGTTGAGTCCAAAATGGATGCAGGAAACTGATGACTTCATTTTGACAGTCATTGCAAGAAACACCAAGTCATCCAGTCTGTTGCATTCAATTCCTGTTCCCCAAACGTACTGAAAACTTCCCTTCCTTTCTGTTTACCGTAATATCGTCCTAGCAAAAAAGTGTCTCCAGACGGAGGTTAATTTTTCTAGCACTGCTCCCTTCCCATTCTTTTCTTCAGTGCCACAGGGATCCCTAGAGATCGGCAAAACCAGGATGAGGTTTGATTTTGGATAGGTCCCCGTTCAGATCCAGGTCCTTTCTTATTCCAACTTTATGATTAAGAAAGAAAAAGCTGATGTAGAAAATAATTTTGATTGGGTTCATTTCTTCTTATATGTTCTTTTCTTAGAGCTGTAGAACTAGAAAAAGAATATAGCGGATGCTGGAATTCTAGTGAGTTATCAACAGAAAAATACCTGTCAACTCCATGCACTTTCATTATTCCCACCTCTGTCATGGAATTACCTGAAAAATAGAACTCTTTCTACATCATAGACCCTTTAAGTTGGTCCAGGGTTTTAAAAAGAGAGTGTTTTTTTATTTCAGGGAGTGGATTTTATACTTGAAGGTTTTTTTTCTGACTGACATGTCAAGCTGGGGTAGTGAGTGCGAAGAGTATGTTTTTCTCTAATTTAGCAGCTGGATTGGAAAGCTTGAATTATCTCTGCGTAATTCATGGATTGTTAGAAAATTGCAAAGTATTGATTGGATTTCCCCCTTAGGAACTAATTCTCCTCTGATAAAACAGAGTAGGTTCTGGGGCTTTGCTGTTGTCCTTCCCGCTTTTTGTCCCAGGGAAACCAGTGGCTCCTTTCATCTGGGAAAAGGGAATTTGGGTCAACAGCCATTCAAGGACAATTCTGAATTACTGTGATTTCCAGTTCCAAATCTTTCCTTGACCTTTGCAGAGCGATGGGTTTTGCAAAGTGTGAACAGGGATTTCAGAGCCAGAATAGCTGGGACCAGCAGCAAATGAAGGCCATCCCTGTTTCACATTCTTCTATTTCCATGTCAAATACCACTGGTGTGTTCTGCAAAGAGACCTTGACCTTGTTGTGGGAATGCTACAACCATCAAAGATGGTGGCAAATTTTCCCCTTCATTAGGCCAGGATTTCTCTCAGGGTCTCGGGAGTCAGTGGCAGGAGGGAGGTGGGAGAATGAAGTGAGAATCAGGCACGGGGAGAGCCTGATGCCCAGCGCCTGGGGCTGAGCAGCTCGGAGCCGATAGCCCTGACACACATCTGCACGTTAATGGTGCTGCCGAGACAAAAGCTGGGGCCTTTTCGGCAGCTGCTGTATGAATTTCCAGGACAGACCCATAAATACGCGGTTATGATTGTGACCTCTGCTTCTTTTCTTCGCTAGATTGAACATCCAAGGGCCAGCTGAGCATCATTCCTTGTCTCTGCTCCAGTTGCTTGGAACGTGCTGCCTCCGCAAATGGTAATGCCTAAGTACAAACCGAAGAATTACGAGAGAGCGCTAATTCAGGGTTTGCAATGAATTTAGTGTTCCCGCAAGGATGACACTAATGGCAATTAACGCAGCAGAAATGCCAGTGCTGAATGACTATTCTCACATTAAAAGCTGTCAGTCGAAGAGCTCGCAGACCTCTGTTATTTCAGGCCTGACCTCTGCTTTTTGGCCGTGTTTCCTATGCAGGGGAGGTGTCCCAGGCCATCCTGTAACTACAGCAGCACACTCTGGGAGGGGACACAAGGAGCAGAGCAGCCAAAACCAGTTTGTGTCAACAGTGACATTTCCTGAGGGTTTGTATATTCTCATCTGGGGCTTGCCTGACCAGGAATAAAATTAACCCAGGACTGAACAGAATATAAGGCTTCAGCTTCTGGAGCTCTTTGCTAGTCCAGTGCTATGCTCATGCCCTGCTGTCAGTTGACTCCTGTTTAGATGCAAAGTTCTTTCTGCTGTTTCAGTTTTGCCTCTCTGCACCGTGAAGAACCTGATTATAAACCATTAAATGCATTTAAACAGGCTTGGCTAGAAATAACCCCTGCTGCTGCTCATATACATGGCAATCTGCACAAATTTTCAAGTTACAATGCACGTGTCGTGGTTTCAGCCGAATTTACCAAAACCGGAATGACAGATGGCCCTTCTTCCCCCCAAAAGAGAGGAGAGGAAGAGATAAGGAGATTTAGAATGAACTAAACTACTTTAATGAAGTATTAATATTAAAATCAAAAAGAAGAAAATAATGAAATAGATACAATATATACAAAACCATATTAAGCACCCAGGATGATGTCACCGGCGGGCACTGGGGAAGTCCCAGACTGGACTCAGCGATGGATGGGAACTGGGTTCCAGCTCTGGAGTCAGGAACACACAGATCAGGATCAAAGGCAGATGAACAGACAAGGTCCTCTTTGGACATCGGCCATTGAAGAAAGAGAGTTGACCCTTTGATCCCTCAGCTTTTATACTGAGCATGGGGCAGATGGGATGGAATACCCCAGTTGGTGAGGTTTGGGTCACCTGTCCTGTCCGCTCCTCCCCACAGGTGGGACCCCTCTACGCTTTTTCTGTTTCTGACCCTCCAACTGGGCAAATAAGGAAATTGGCTGACCTTGGCTGTTATAGAAATAAGAGCCTCTCTGCACACCCTTCCTTGGCATGAAGTACAAACATTGGTCTTATCCCTCTGAGAACGAGCAGTTTTCTCCACATTATGCTGTTAATTTCAGAGAGTTAGAAGAGGCCGAAGCTAAGATGTAAAATTACTGAATAGAAATTTATTTCTGTTTTACTTCAAACCAGGACAGCATGATCGGTAAAAATGCCTCTGCTTCGGAATGTCTTAAGTTCAACAAGCGATAGCGGTAGAGCAACGTAAGGACCGTGATTTTTAGCTCAGCTGAAGAGACAATGTCCTCACTTTGTTCCCTAAAGTCTCGCGTAGGGTGAGCCAGTTCCAGATGAGGAACCTCTGCAGTTTGATGCAAGAGGAAGTAACGCTTACGCACATGAAAAATGTAAATAAGGGGTGTTTCCAGGCTCACAAATGAAATCCAAAACACAAAAAGGAGAACAGCGTTTACAGAAGAATGACTAAAAATACTTCATGTGTGTTATTTTTAATTTTTTTTAGAACTAATAGCATTTCTGGAGGATGAGACCAGGCCGGAGAAATGTCAAGTGAAAATTCATAGCTTTTTAACAACAAAGATCAATGGAGAATGGCAAAGAGGATGTAAGAAGGAAACCTTAACTACGGAGTTATAAATATACCCCAGCCTCCACACATAAATGTATCCATTATCAAATTTAAGGCACTACTCGATGCAGCAGGATAACTTCCGAGAAGGGTGGCAGGAACAGGATGAGCATTTTCAGTCTCAAGATTTTGGGTGTTCTGGGTTCGTCTGGAGATAAAAAGGATGAATCCAAAGACAACGTAGACTCGTACAGACCTCGCCGCTACACTGCCAGAGTGCCCTCTGCTCCTGCGGGGTCTGGCCTTGGAATACCCTTACGGGACAGGCACATGCAATTATGATGCTCCAACCTCACCCCTCGCGTGCTCCCGGAGAGCGTGGTCACACATCCCGGTCACACGTCGCATGTCTTTGTGGTTTGTGCTTTGTTTTCTCTGCTCAGAAGCTCTGCGGCAGCGCAAACTATTTATTTTTAAAGGCAGAGGATCACGGTATGGCTCGTTATCGTTCCAGCAGATGGTAACTGATGCGCAGCGCTGCTGCCGGCGCCTGGGGGTTCCTCGCCGTGCGCAGCAATGATAACACGGCCGCTGGCTGCAGAGATGGCAACGTACCGCTGCTGCTAAGGGCAAGCTGGTGGAAAAAGGGCAGTTTTAAGGGCTTTGGCTTAATCATCTGGACACAAGCACTATTTTTATCCTTTTCTGTTTAGATCTCAGGCCGGTGCCAAGGGAAGCTGATGACAAAGCTGGTAT
>KZ506833.1:65229-81694 GCA_002844005.1 Limosa lapponica baueri | reverse complement strand
GTGCTTTATAAAGAGTATTTTTCACATGCTTTTGGAGACTTTTGTAAAAGGGAGATGTATTCCTACACATCTCAAAACCTCAAATATGGAGCTGGCATTGAAGCACTGAGAGTGGTTCTGTGAATGGTCCCACTGAACTTCCTCTGAGCAAATTAGGACTTCAGCGTCTGAAAATCTGGTCTCTAACGTGAGCGATGAGAGCCCTGGTGAAGGCACAGGTGCGGAGGTAAGTGTGTATCTCTAGTTATCTGCTTCGGAAAATTGTGCAGTAATTCTGTGGCAGAGTTTCACTTGAGTTCACGTACAACACTCCTTGATAACTTGCCTCATCGTCATTCTTTGCTGCTGCACATGTCATAAGAGTAAAGGCAAAACCTACTTGTAGGAGCTACTATGGAAAAGTCAAATTTTGGCTTTCTGCCTGCTCCTTACCCCTGGAGATGCAGAGCCGTTCTCCTGGCCCTTTCACATAGACACAGCTCACCCCTTCCACCTCCTGCTGGCTTTAGGGACACGGACTGGAAGGGCTTTGATCGCTGAGTCCCTGAGTCCAGCCGCCTTTTACTGCAAACACCCAGCCATATAATCACTTAGATAGCTGATCAGGCTCCATTTTAACAGTAATCAGATTTCTTTGTCCCATTAGTCTTACTGGGAAGCTATTCCAAAATCTCGCTGATCTGATGTTAGAAATCTAATTTCCAGCTTCGATGCATTCATGGCCAGTTCATCCTCATTTGTTATTGTGCCAGCTCTGTCATCTAACTTAAATAGCTCTTCTCCCTCCTAGTGTTTACCTCGTTGTATTTATAGATGGCAATCATACTCCCTCTCAGCATTCATTTTGCCAGATAAAAGAAGCCAAGCCTTTTTTTAGTCTCCTCTCATATGCTCCCCCTTATCCTCCCACTTGCTTTCTGCCTGCATGTGTTCCACTCTGAGCACTCCCATCGCACAACTAACCAGTCCTGTATACACCAGGAGGATTTTAATGCCTTCACTCGTACTTGTCCTTTTTTGTTTTTTACCTTCAGGACAAGCGTAGGGTCCTGAGCAGTGGCCAAATGTCTGTCTGGCAGAGGGGAAGGAGGAGGTGAGCCCGGTCCTAGAAGAGACGTGGGAGGGCTTGGCACTGCTCCCTTCCTATACAGACAGACCTGTCTCACAAACTACAGTCCTCAGTGCCACGCTGGACCTTCTGGCTTCTGGTTCAGCCATCCCTGCCCACCTTGCTTCCCTAGTGAAGTAGTAGGAAAATGGATATGGGAGGAAACGGGGAAGGTAATATGGAGTGAAGAGAACACCAAGGGAAGAGAAAAGGCAAAATAAGACAGAGAGATAGAAGAGGACGAGAGGGGCAGGGGGAGCACACGAGAGAGAGAGCCTCAAACCGGAGCAGGGCTGCATCTCCCCATTGCCCTGGCTTTGTACCTTTGCCCAAGCTGCCTCTCTGAGAGAAGTGATAGAGGAATGGCTCCAGTCCATCGCCTCAAGGCAGGATCTCCTTTGAGCACAGGGAGGAAAACAGCCAGGGCTCTGGCTCAGCAGTTCAGAGATGCCTCTGCTGGTTTTTTTTCATTCTGCATCTGCGCTGGTTCCTTTGTGACCCCAGCTGGCACTATAAAGAAATGAATCCTCCAAGTACAACTTGTGCACATTTCCCTGCAGAAGGAGGGAATGGCACCAGACAAACTGATTTGGAAATGAAACTCGTTAAGGCAGCCATTAGGGGCTTTATATGCTCTTTTGTCTTACTTGGCTGGAGAACTGCATAGACAGAAGCAGCATATTTTTGGCCATCCTCAGCTATTCAGTACTGCAAAGCATTCTCATGAATAAGTAAGACAGTGGGAGATCTAAAGGACGAGTCAGGCCATATATTTTGATAAGTGCCCTGAAAATACCAGATCCATTGCTTTTTCTCTTTTGAGCACCAGGACGACCTGCTGACCGACTACTGACAGCCAGTACTGCAGCAAGGCAAGTGGCTTTCAGGCCAGTCCAAATGCATCTCTTGGATTTTAAACGTTTTTGGCAGCTTCATATTTGAAGTAGCTTTGTGACAAGATGGCACTGCAGGCTAGGAAATCAAGATAGGTGCTTGCTTTGACCTTTTCTGAATTCATTTAAATTACCGCAACAGGATTAGTGGTCCAGACCCACACTCACGGTGCTCATCCTGAATTTGACATTATGAGCATTTGCACTTTCAATTTGGGGAGCAAAAATGCACGATGCAAGGGGACCATCTACATCAGAAAACGTATTTACACAACTGTCTAAACTTTTGTTTGAGAAATCTCTGGAGCTGGCCCTTTTATTACATTATAATGAGATTTTCTTTTAATAGCCAAGAAATTACTTACAGCAGCACATGTAGAAATATTTTCGCATACCCTGTCTCGTAGAATAGGCTCTTTTTTGCATTAATCTTATTCTCATGGCTTTCCAGTTAGCAGAGCTACGTTTGGATTAAGACAACACAGCCTGCAAGTACCATCATTTTTAAAGCTGACAGCCTTGATGAAATTTCCTTTTGCCTCTGCTCCCTACCCTTTGCCCCACCTTGGCTGATCAAGGCTCTAAAGGAAGAGCTGTCTCACCATTTACCATTTCTAGATCTATTGCTGAAGTGGTGAATTGAGTAATAGTGTAGCCCATGAGTGGTCCTAGGGATTCACTAGCAACGCGTGATAAGTAAGATACTCCTGGATGCTCGAGCAATACTGTCTGAATAGCTCTGCTGGAGAGCCGTAAGTAACAGCAGAGCTCTCAGAATGGCCCTGGACAAGGACAGTGCTCAGAAGCACCCTAGATACCTGCTTCCATCTATTTGCTTCTCTATGTCAGCAGGAAATTTGTGTGTCTCCTGAGCTGGGAAACAATGATACAGCAAAGTTAGATTACTGACTTAATGCTTCATTGATTTACTTCTGTTATATTAATGGATAATTACAATTATCTAGTTATTTATCTTTTCTGAGAAGCAAACATACCTTATAGTGGCTAAGACACCGAGGCTTATTGACCCAGACAGGCATGTGCTGAAACTCCAGTTACCATACACAGATTATGAAGACACACACAGGGAAAAGCAGACCTTTTTCTGTCTGTCAGAGCTACGATGTCAGGAACTGCTATGCTGGACTTTTAAATAATGCTGGCAGACAACAGGATCCAACAGGCATTGCTTTGGTTGATTTCCTTGAACTGATAAGAACATTGCTATGGTGCGGCAGGGTAATATCTACCTTACTGGAGCTGTTTCCATCCAGATTACTGGTAAAGAAGCGTGAAGTCACACCACATGAGAGAGTGTGGTAGCTTGGATTGGAAAAGCAATGTACACTGCCGCTACCTTGAGATATATCTGGGAAGAAAACAAGTCATCACAAAATACTTTGGAAGCCATAATGATTCTTAAGATACTGAAAACATGCTAGAGACAATCTAATTTAGAAAACTTCGTTAAAGTGCTGGGTGTTACAAAACATCTCCAGATAAAATCTATCCTGCATTATCATGCGTGAAGCTCTTGACTATTAGCATTAAGTATAAGACAAAAAAGCAAAATATTTAATTAGTACAATGTTATCTTTTCAAAGATCGTAAAAAAGAAATTCCTGGCAGTCCAGCTGCTTCACAGATAAGGGAAGAAATGCAAAATTCAGGAGATGGATGGTCTGTAGCAGTTTCTTCCTTAAACACGTGTAAGAGCTACTGATGAGAACAACCCTTGTAGTTATCAAACAATTATTAAAACTATTTTTGTTACAAAGAAGGTAGTTAATGTTAGAAATCAAGGTGCTATAACCATACCAAGGAGTCCAGAACATTTTACATAACTTTTTGTGCAAAGGTTTAGAAAAAAAGAAAGCTGCAGCACTGAAAGGCAAACTTGGGCAGTCACAGTGTTACACTTAGAGACGCTTTATCTATTTCCTCACTGTAACTTATGAACACATTTACCAAACAAAATAATTTACCAAGAAAGACATCATATTTATACTGGCATTTCTAATGAAAACATCAATCCCAATCTGCTTCCAGCTTAATAACAAATTGATAAATATTTCAAAGTACCATCAGAAGAAAGGATGAAAAATTTAAACTGAAGCAGCATCATTTAAACAGCCAAGCCCTGTAAGAAGTAAATGCATGGGTTAGTTTTAATAAACCACGGCCTTAAATTCTAGGCAGAAAGGTTAGTTTTAGGAAACACCTTCACATGGAAAGGGTAATGAAATGCTGTGGTGGCTGCTTGTCCCCATCACCAGAGATCTTTGATGAAGGGTGGCAGCAGATGGGTGAGGAGGGACAGGGACCCGGCCAGCGCTGTCTGCAGGAGGTGGGTCCCCCGTTACCATCGGCCACCTCTCCTTGCCCTCTGCATTCCTGGGAAAATGCACTTTGCTTTGCTGACATCTTGTGGAGATCTAGATTTAGCTTAATTTACTGCTAAATATCCCGTTTCAACGAAGCGGTTTTATCTGCAGGGTGTCTGTGAGAGAAGCGCAGTGGCACACAGCTGAGAGGAGATGGCACAGGCACATGCCTGTCTGACCCAGCGTGTATTTTCTGCTGAAACACGCAGAGCAATATTTAAGGTCAGCTGTATTTTGTGGCAAGTGCAGAGCCTTTTAGCCCTAGCTGTTTTCAGAGGTTATTGATAACACAGTGTCTCAGATCAGGATGCGATTCCAGAATGAAAGTCTTTGCGTTTAACTTCCTTCAGCTGGCCACTGCTCAGCTCAGCACCCAGGCTGCCAGGACTTTGCCATCTCCCCTAGCTATAACTTGGTGATATTTGCAACAGAATTAACAAGAAACAGGTAGCTCTTGGGGCCTGCAAACGAGAACTGGGGCTGCAACCCAAGCACAGCCATCAGCGTACGCCCATGGCAAACACAGCTGCTCACATACAGCCCTGGACCTGCTCAGGAGGGACTGGCAGCTCCCCAGGGGCGCAGAGCTCACCCACCCTTCTCACAACCTGCCACCCCAGTTAAATATAGACGCTTGAATCCATGCCTTTCCGTGTTGGAGGTGAGTGTTGATGGCTGAGTCACACCAGCTCTCGGCTCTGCCTTCCCCCTTCCCTTATCTGTCCTGCCCTCGCCCAGCTGCGGGCGAGAAGGACCGGCTCTGAGGAGAAGAGGCACGGTCCCCTGCCTTTGCTGCCAGATAAGAGGGCTCATACCGACCTTACTGCAAGCCAGCCGACACATTACAACTTCACACCCAGCTTATCTGGCCGCAGCTTGTTTCGTGCACCCGAAATGAGCTGCAGGAAAAGTCTAACAGGCTGCCCTACTCCTTAGCACAGTGCTGCATTAATGGATCTGAGCTCATACACAAGCCTGCATCACCAAAAATCTTTTCTTCCTTCATTGCAGGCAGCACCATACACTCAGAATTCCTCCTTCTACACAGTTCCATTTGGTCGATATTCAAGTACCCACCCAGGCTGATTTACCTTGATAGCACAGTCCATTTTCTACACATTTATTCATGAAGCTCTTACAGCTGCTGGCTGGAAATACATCAAATTCAAATCTAATGCTATCCCAGCTGAAAAAAAAAAATAAAACACAACCCGCAAAAACCCCTCTCTTCCCAAAGGTGGGAATTTAATTCTGCTCTGAACAGTAAGCGAAGACTTAAATGCCTAAAAGAAAAGGAATTATGTAAATGAAAACAAAATAGAAAAAAACCCCAAAGGTTATGTTAATGTTAACATGGGGAGATCAGTCCTGTGAAGGGATCCATAATGGCAGAGTCCTGCCATGAGTCCCTCAAGCCTGAGGCTGTGCTCCAGGGGAAGACGCGTGAGGTCTGGATGAAGGCCAGGACGCTCTATCACTTGAAAGACCCAGCTTCTGCTCTGAGCCAGGGCTGCGAGGGGACACAAAGAGCATGGGTCCCCATCCTGCAGCAGCAGCAGGACAGTGTAGTGTGGAAACTGGGCACACGGCCAACCGTGAAAAAAGGGAAAAAGCAAGCACTCTGCAGTGAATACAGACCCAGATACCGCAAGCTGCAAAATGGAGCTGTTTTCTTCTTCTTTTTGTGTGGCTCTTCTCCACCCATGCAGAGTGTCAGTGGGGTGGCTGAAGACTCCAAGCAGGAGGGTTCACTCTGTCACCTCCTACTACATATCATCTGCAGATCATTTCTGTAAATGTCACGTCTAGGCTGCAGGATCCATGATGCTGTATTTGTATCGAGCTTTGCTTGGGTTCTGGCTCTCAGCTTAGGACTCACCCATAGCAGAAAGTTTGTTAGGACCTTGATAAGACCTCAAGCTTCACGTCAGCCCATAACAAAGTCTTTGTGAAATTCCTGAAAAGAAATCTCTGCTGCTCCCCAGCGCTATCGCATAGCTCTCCCTTCTCTCCCCATCTCTTTGAATTAAACAACCTGCACTTCAAACCCTTTTGTTGGATGCAATGCACCGTTCTCATGCTGGGGAGCACAATTTTTATTTCAAGCTTATTTAGGAAAGTCTGCTCTCAGATCCATGTGCTGTGGTTAAGCTCTCCCAGCATGGCTGGTTTTCTTTCCCACTGGCTGCTGGGCAAAGTGTGTGTTTTGCTGCCACATCCTTCATCCACAAACGCAAAAGAGTCTAAGGGCTGCCCAGGGGGTTCCCCTGCCTTATAATCTCTCTCACACATATGCACGGATTATCAGCATCAGAAGAGCTGAAGACGTAAAGACCAAAAACATCCTCCAGAAATAAATTAATGTGCTGGAAGAATTTACTGCCTCCAGGAGCATATGTGACTCTGTTCAGAAACAACGACAACACTACCCTAACAAGAGTAAACAAGCAAAATAACAACAGTGGTGATTCAGGTTAGCCATAATAGGGCTGGATACTGCAGTCGTGGTGCAGGTGGAATTCCTGCCGAAGTCCATGGGTTTACATCAGATTATATTAATTAGCCAAGTACATCAGCATAGTATCCTGCCCCTAATATGCAAACAAAACTCCAGGTGAAAGCTGAAATCCCTGTTACCTCTATGTAATATTGCTGCTGTCCTTCAGCGTCTGCTGCAACGCACAAATGCACACAGGCACTTATACACACACACGTTGTTCCTGCCATCCAGCCACGCTGAGTCCCTGTTTCTTATCTGTGATCTTGTCTCAGTACCCATCTCCCCATTTTCTCCTGGAGAAGATGCATGTCAGCACCTTTTGCTGTCTCGCTGCTCTACGGAAGAGAAAGGCTGAGAACAGCCTCGGTGAGGCCAAGCCTGGGAAGGCTACTGGTGGGTGGAAAGTTTCAGTGGGAGAATGTACTGGAGGACAGTCAGAATTTGGAAAGGAGCTTTCAGAAGCCCTTGTCTAGAATATGTAAATTCCTTTTTAAAACAAAGACCAAAACTTGAAACAATGCCGATACCTGCAGACAATTTTTAATGAGATGAAGATGGAGCAGCATGATTTCTAACTTCTCGGTCTTCCTTCTCAAGCTCAGACAGCAGAGCTTTTCAAGGCAGGAAGAAAACTGTTTTTGTGACCTCCAGAAAGAGATGGCTGACCCCACTCAGCAGCAGCTTCCTGAGTCATAAAATTTATATTACTACAAGGACTGCACAAATAAAAGAAAAAAGAAAGAAAAGGCCCAGTGTCTGCATCCCCATCACTGATTGAGATGAACGGGAAGGAAATATTATCCAGTTTCTTTCTAGAGAAGCCCATACGACATCACTGACCTGGTGCTGTGCAGGACTGCAAGGACCTGATACTTTAGGTTTTTGAAAAACAGAGCTGACACAGAGCAGCAACGCCACAGGGGCAAGAATTGAATTCCCTGTCATTGCCCAAGGACCAGAGGAGGTCCCAGGTTCAATGCAGCTGAAGGATGTATCCAGGAACTCAGCCATACCCAAAATAGTTTTTTTCCTCAAGTACTTAAGCACCATGTGGTATCAGGAGCTCTGGGATAGGCTGCACCTGGAAGGAAAGTGAAGAACGTTGTATAAGGAGATGCAATACCTCCAAAGACATAACCTGCAAGGACAGTCCTGGACCACCAACGTCCTCAGACATAACGGCTTTCTCTCTGGGGCTGAGGAGGAAAGTCATCTGTCTACGTTAACTTTGAAGGATCAGAGTACCCTTTCTCAGCATTAACCTTTTTTTGGACTTCTTGCAGAGTGTCAGACTGGGATACCATCAGGTCGATTGGGAAGTCTCCGTTCGTGGTAAAATATGGAGAAAAAAACAACCGGGGGATTTTTGTTCCCTTATCAGAAAGGAGAAGCTCAATTATTCCTGTCAGGAACTCCCAACCTCAGCAATATTCCTCTCCTTATTTTCAAATTTGCAAGTTTATTTGCAAATTTGCAAGCCTCTTAAGCAGGCTGGGTTACACATACATTAACTAGAAAAGCACAGAAGTAAATGAGGTGTAGCAGGCTTTGTAAATAAATGGATAAAGTGCCAATGTGAAAGAAATGGATCGCTGAAAAGTTCAGAACACTTTTCCCTGCCAGCAGCTGTGATCTGCTCTCTTGGAACTCGGAGCCTCGCTGCTGCTGAGACGGGGCCACAGTTGGCTTTTCCATGTTCATGGTCTGGCTCTTCAAATGATGTTGAAGTGACAAATTTCAGGCCAAATTGTGCTGGCAACTAGCCAAGGACCCAACGAGCCCTCTCTGGCAACATTTTCATACATTTCTTACCCAAATGGGCAGCTTAAGCAAAAGCTTGTGCAAAGCTGAAATTCAAAAATAAGAGGCAATGGGAGAAGGTCCAAGGCTGACTTTTTTTTCCCTTATCTTGTAGATATCAGAAGAAGGAATGCTCTAGTTTTGGCCTGAGTAGTCTAAATATGAGTTTAGTCAATGGTGTTCAGCAGAAGTGAATTTAAAAAGAAGTGAAGAAGCAAAGTGCAGTCAGAGGGTGGCAACCCTGGAGGAGACCACCACTGGAGACAGACTGGAGGAAACAAGAAGGAATTAAAGCCATCTCCCGTCTGGCATCCTATCTGATACTGGCCATAGAGGAATGGAGAAGAATGACAGCATTAAAAGGTGATCACATCCTCCAAAATTTAGCCAATCTGTCAAGAAAAGCTGTCGTCCATAGCAGCAGCAGGAGATAGAAAGAAGCAAGAAATGTGATCTCAGTATGAATTTTCTTGATCTTAAAGAGCTTTCCTCTTTCTCTGTCCTGTTTTCGTCAGCTCCTGTGAAGAAAGTTCACACCAGGTCTCTAGGTGATGGGGATTGGTTTGCACACAGAAGAAAGTGGCAACGAATAGGATGCCCCAAATCACAAACTGCAACATAGACCAAAATAAAACCTTATGACTGACCCAGTCAATCCCATTCCTCAAGCAAAAAAAAATCTTCTTCTGAAGGTTTCACAAAGGGAAAACTTCTCTGCACTGCAAGAAGAATGGCGCCATTCTAAAAAAAATGGACCTGATGAATTCCACGCAGCGTATTTCTTACCTAGGTATAGCCTGTATCGTGTTATGTAAACTTTCATATATAAAGCAGCTTAAATCAGTTTTAAGTTATATTCGCTTTCCTGTCCCTGTTAAGTGTTAAAAGATCATGGTATTCAGGGGAAGGACAGAAGTGTCATTATTTTTGAGGCTCAATAACGCATGTTATACATCACAGACGCTTATATTTCCCCAACATACAGGAATATGAGTCTATATTTGATTAACATGAAAAGACCCTTACCAGAAAGTGAGTAATCTGTATTAGTCATCCTCATGGCTGGAGTATAAGATACACTTGGCATGTCATGGCCCTTCTCCTTCTGTTTCCGTCGATACCACACAAACAGTGCCAGCAAGACCATAATAATTAGAAGGAGAATAATAATTCCAATGATTGCTCCCACTGAGTGCCTCTCTGATCCAAGAGCAGGGCTAATTTTAGTATAGGGGTTTAATTCTTCCATCATAAGAGCCGCTGTTAAAAGTAATTCATAACACACTGTAAATTGAATCGTGCATTTCATTTTTGAAACACTATTTTTTTTAAAGCAAGTACATCATTGGAGGGGGAGAGAGAGAAAAAGAGAGAAAGAGAGAAAGAGAGAGATTTTTACAGATAGACTTTCACTGTACCTTGATCACATCGGATTCCTTTGAAGCCTGGACTGCAGTAGCAAGTCCCTGTGACATGGTCACAGGTAGCATTATTCATGCATTCACACAGTTGTTTGCAACCATAACCAAATGTTCCTGGTGAGCACTCTGGGAAGCCAAAGAAAAAGATTGGAAAGAATTCTACTTTTTTTGGGGAATGGGTGAAATGCTTACCATAGAAAATTCAGTAGAAAAGTCCCCCTGGTTTCGGTGTCTCTAGCATAACACCCTAGTGTTAGATTATTATTATGTTAAAGCAGGAGATAAATGTATTTAATGTACAATTTGGGATATCACTTATTACGCTGTAACTTTCTGGAGAAGTCACACAAGGCTTCACAAGGATGAAACCAATAATATGTACAGAGACTTTAAAAGGCTTGGTATATATTACAGGTACGTAGAATTTAACAGAGCATGAGCCCAGAAGCTGTAGACAACAGCATTCTCTACCAACTCTGCATATTTTTTTTCATGGGGGTAGTTGCAAAGAAAAGTTTTAATGTACCTTTATATGAACAAAATACCAATACAGACTTTTACCAAACAAATCCCACGTGTTCTCATACTCATCCCTACTAGTGCTAGAAAATGAACATACCATTGTAGCTGGAACTAGAGAAATAAGTATTTGAATGGTTTGATTTGCTCTGCTTCTGTATTAGGACTCCTAATGTAGAAGGAATTTCTATCCTGTCTTTGTATTTCTGTCAAAGACAAAATGATTGAGTGTCCAGCTGAGAAATTTATTCATACAATTACCATGATGGGCTATTACAATAAATCTGTAGGCAGCTTACTACACTTCTTGAGGCACTATTCAATAATAAATTGAAAGAAACAAGGTCTGTCACATCCTACTTATTTCTGTGGAGGAGACACATTATTGAATCCACGCACACATGCTATGATTCTTAGAATATATATTGTTTGTTTTAAGATGTGACTTCTGGTGTGTCACTGTGAATGTTTTGCATAGCATGATGACACCTTCCCAGCGTCAGTCACCAAGTAACTTCTAGTAGCCAAAATTTAAAATAAAGTATCTTTATAATGACTTTCAATGCATATTAAAGTTGTATCTCTTTCTTTCATCTGCAGGTCCCCCAAAAAGGAAAATAATACCATTATTACAATGAATGGTCATTCTGATATTAACCTGTCGCCTACTTATAATGAATAAGGCCTAAATTTTTCGACTGCCGCACAGAAATGCTGTCTCCATTTAGGCACTTCATCTGCAATGTGGTGTGACTGCCCAATCAGCAGGATTTTGAGAAGGAAGGAGTCTTAATGAAGAGATACTTTTAGATTAAATAGTAGAAAAACAAATAAATAAATACATTTGTAGTTTGGACAGAAAAGAAAGCCTCAGGCTTCGTACAGAGGTCAAATTAGAAATGGAGCTTCTTGCATAAAATCTGCTACGATGCAGTTCTACTACAGAACTTTTTCGTTTCCTATGTTATTATGGCTGCAGTAAAGGTGTACACAAATTCAGAGTAAATTGGCCACTTACAGAGTTACAGTGGTGCCACATGTAACCCCTACATGAGTGTGCAAATTTGGCCCTGAGATACGTGCTTTGCCAAACGCAAGTATGTGCCAAAAGAAAAGATGTTCATGAATTCATTTGTATGTCCAAATACTTTCATAAAGATCCACGTAGTAAGCTGCGGTTAAGAAGCTTTGAGGAGGGCCTTTCACTCGCAAATCCAGCAGGAATGTTACTGTATTACCTTACTGCCAAAAAAAAAAAAGGCAAGAAACCCTGTGGAATGAATGCTTTGGTAAGGTGAGACAGATTTCACCCTGCATTTAGAATCCAAGTAAGAGTGGGGGAATTTTCTTTTGATTTACTATGCTGGACAAACAAGTAATTATTTAACTACAGCACATACAGTTTCCACTACCCTGATTCTTTGTTCTTAAAAGAAGCCATTTGGCACGGCGTGCTCGATATGCCAGCAAGACATTGACAACAATTACAGTAAGATATGCCGGTACCCTTCCAAGGTAATTGAAGTTCGTTGTTAAACACTTGCTCACTACTCAAGCTAAACACAGACCCTTCCAAAACTGGCAAGCAATGTTTTTTTCCTTGAGCTGTTCTATCATTGTAAAGATGGATCTCTATTTGGTCCGTATCTATAGCATAACAATTTCTGCAAGAAAGACCCAATCACAGGATCTTCATAGAATCACAGAATCTTCATGGTTGGAAGGGACCTTTGAGATCACCGAGTCCAACTATAATTCCTTGGAAGGCAGAGAGGAGAAAGAACTTCTTTCTTTTAACCCTTCTGTCTTCCTTGGTGCCAGGGGAACCTGGTGCTGCTGCTCTCAACAACGTTAGCAAGGCAGAGTGTGGCTTGTGTTCTATTAATTAGGTACAAGTTGCTCGGGAAGGCTACGTCCAGTCAGCTCTGAGCGCAGTGACTTGCTTTTATCTCACCTAACTTCAGGCTGGGAGTGGAAAGGCCTAATTTGCAGAGGATTCACTGTATTTTTTAATGCTTAAACAGACTGTCCAGCTTTCCAGAGATGCCTTCTTCTCCCTATGGATTATATTCGGTGCCCGGGGTTACCTTCTTGCTGACATCAACAATTCATTTAAGAGCCTATTTCTGCAAAGAATTCTGAAGTACCACTCACCCCAGCCCCCTCCTCGCAGAAAGAGAAAAATGAAGTCATGTTGCTACTCACTTTGCTCACACTGTTTGCCTGTAAATCCAGTCCTGCAGGTGCACTGGCCAGTGATGTGGTCACAGTCCGCCCCGTTCTGACACTGACAAACATTGGCACAGTTTTTTCCATAAAAAGCAGCTGGGCAACCTTTCAGGAATCAGAATAAGGAAAGACTCAGAAATAAGCTGAAACACAAACTCAGATGCGTTATCAGCACAAAATACGTGGGCCTATAAATCTCTGGATTTTCAGCCTCTGTATATTTAATAACATTTATTTGATCATCTAAATGCAGAGATACTACGACAGCCAATTTTCTTGAAGTAGCGTTTCTCATATCTTACAGAATTGACTCTTAAGTGTTTCAGAAGAATGAAAACTTGAACCCATCCATACAAACTACATTTTCAAGAAGTGAACGAAGATGGCTAAACAGAAACTCTCTCAAAGGCCAGAGATCAATCAATCACTTGCAAGTGAAAGAGCCTTCTTAAAAGGCTCACCAGAATTTGACCTCCCCTTTTGTACAGCGCTGCTGATTTGGCACTAGTAGGATGAGAAATCTCAAACATTTTCCTACATCAGGCTACGAATCCTGGGGCTTTAACAAGCAGGGACACAGACTGTGCAAATTCCGACAACGAATCAATAATCTAAATGATCGGTCCCCCCTTTATCGTGTGCCAAAAGCACCAAAAGCCTTGAAAAGCTTCAGGGCTATTTTCTTCGGGATGATGTGGAGTTATCCCAAGTAAGAAGCAGGTGGTTTTAGAGGGAAGAGTGCAATACTTGGAAGAGACACGAGGTAGCAGCACATACTTTGACAGATTTCCCTGGCACAAGAGTGTCTCTGAAAGGCTTACGCTGAGTGCAGTAGAGCCCCGTCCAACCATGAGTACATCTACATTCTCCATCGTAAGGGCTGCACAGTGCTCCGTTGTGGCAGTTGCATGAATGAAAGCAATCAGGGCCCCAAAAACCAGTGGGACAAGCTATGAAAATAAAAAAGATTTGTCAGCTGACAAAAAAAAAAAAAAAGCAATGATGATACTGCGTTAGTGCTGCGGAGGAGCGACAATAAAGGGAGAATCTGTGGGACACCAGCACAGGCAGAACCTTGCATTGCAGAGCTCGGCGTGGCTGCTGGACAATCACCAGTTCTTCCAAACCGGCGATTCCCAGATGCCAACCTGCAGCATCACCCATGCCATCAAATCCCTGGCACAAGGGATTTCTTCCCCGTGCAGGTCAGGAGGCAGGAGCAGGTCTTTGCTGCATAGAAGAACCACTGAGACAGCGAACCTCAACGCTACATTACTCTAAGTGCTCTGACCACTCTCCCTGCCTTACTGGCATTATCCGTGAAGACAATTTAGACAGGGTTTTAAGATCTGGAGGTAATTTAATTTTCTTTTTGATATTCCGGAATTCTTGCATAATAAAGCACAGCTATTCATGGTTTACTTTCGCTATGCAATCAAATACTAAAATTACCACATTCATTTGAAGCAGAGAGTGCTACGCAAATTAGGTAAAAATGTAAAGAAAACTTCTTATAGTATGAATTCCCATCCACAAAATCAGATTGCTTTTGTTGATGGGGCTAATATTAAATTAAAATCTCCAGGTCTATTATACATTTCAACAAGTACAATATTAATACATTTTCAAAAGTTATTTTAAGCCTCCCTCCAAAAATGAATGCAGTAAGTTACAGTTATTAGTGCCAGACTAAAAGATCCAAAATGATGATAACCCTTCAATGTAACAACTATATTTTTGCTTCAAAAAGCACTTTCCATTGCTTCCTATTAAAGACATGAATTAATAAGGCATGGTTCCCAGGAAACCTGAAAGTACAGAAATTGTGCCTATTTCCATGTATGCCATTGGCTTCAATTCTGACGATAAATGCAAGTTTCTGGCATATTACAGACATCTCTAAAGCCAGAATGAATAGAAAAAACCCACCCTGCCATGATGTAAATCTAACAAAAGGTCACTGAGCTCACACAATGTAAAGCTGAACAGGACTTGGCCTAAAGTGTTCCTGCTATAAGGAACCTGAAGTACTTTTACAACGCCTTTGTAAGCCAGAGCTGCAGGGTGTGTTAGTGGCTCCAGAACCGGCTCTGGAGTTGGAGCTAAAATTATCTCCTTCGCAGCTCCGTCTCTCGGTCATTCCAGGTTAACTGGTGCGGAGGGAGGTCTGACTGGAATAGCTCAGCACCGGAGCCGGGTACGCGGGGCCAGGTTCCGCCAGGAGCCTGGTGTCAGGCCAGGCTCCCCCTGGGAGGTTTACGCTTTCTTTACAAGAGGGTAACTGAGGAACCAGGCAGGTTCCCACCGTGTTCACCCAAAACACTAAGTAGCTATCGCCAGGTCCTTCTGCCTGCTAAACTGGGAATTGGTGCTGCTGAACTGGCCTGCCTCACTCGGAAGGAAAAACATCTTTTTTTCAAGGTTAACAGAAACTAACATTCATTTCCCAATTACATGGCTAAATATAATGAGGAATCTGTGGTGCTTTCTGCCTTTTTTCTTTTTTTTTCCCCTATTTTTGAGTGACAGCAATATTCTGGCTGTGGAAGATACACAATAAAAGCAAAATTACAGCCGTCTGTTTTTATCCGATTCCTACTTTATCACTTGAAGTTTAATATATTTTCCTCTGGAATGCTGTCTAATATGCTAGTTGTATCCTGAATATGAAGTAACATTTCTGAATGATAGGATATTGCTTCCCTCTGTGATCTATCTTCAATTAAGGGATGCTCTCAGGAAATGACACTTTGGGATCAGCAAATGCCAATCTTCTACCTGGGCAATTTTCAAGAAGAAATCCTCCATCCCTCCAAGCCCACACTGACTTTTACAATTAAATTACATTTAATAGAAATATTTCAGCTGCCTAATTTCTCAATTCTAGGGGCTTGGTACATGAAAACATTTACTGGTTAATAATTTCTAATGTAATCGCTGAAAGGAAATGATTTCAAAAAATAAATAAAAGGGAATTCAGCTAGAAATTAAAAGGGAGCATGGAGCTTTCTTTTCTGATAAGAGCTTGTGACCTCCCTTTCCAGTAATAGAAGCTAGTAACAGCTTCTGCAAATTCCAAATGCAGAAACTAATTCAAGCCAAAGCTAGCTTAGATTAATTAAAAGAAATAAGCTATAAAGAGAGGAAGGCACTGGCTGCTGTAATACTTCAGGGATTTCCCCAGAATCTGTCTTTAACTTTCAGAAAACACTAAACAGGAAAATATGTTATTTTAATGAGAAGATGGAAAAATAACCCTTTGCTTACTCTGAGAGCAGTCGGTCCCTATCCAGCCTGGGAAACACTGACAGGATCCATCGATGGGGTTGCAGGTCCCGTTCTCCGTGCACTGACAGACCTCGGCACAGTTCTTCCCGTATTTTCCACTGGGGCAGACTGTGAAAATACAAGGCAGTTTACTGAAGGCTCTTTATAATGAAGAAGAGGAAGTCACAGGACTTAACATTTAGCCATTAGAGATAAAAATAATTACAACATTTTTCTTTGCTGAAGCCAAATGGGCAAAATTCTTCCGGAAAGAAGGAAAAGGTAAAAAGTATTCAAGTCCATTTTGTTTGCTTACATCCCAGGAATAAAAACAACAGGAGAAC
>KZ506833.1:43207-54108 GCA_002844005.1 Limosa lapponica baueri | reverse complement strand
CTGGAACAGGTTGCCCAGAGAAGCTGTGGCTGCCCCATCCCTGGAGGGGTTCAAGGCCAGGGTTTGAGCAACCTGGTGTGGTGGGAGGTGTCCCTGCCCAGGGCAGGGGGGTTGGAATTAGATGATCTTTAAGGTCACTTCCAACCCAAACCATTCTATGATTCTATGATAAGCTTGTGTTCAGTTTACCTGGAGCAGCATAAACCTTTATCAGAGGAAGCTGCTTCTTTGTATTAAAATTTACAAACTGGGCTGTGAAAGACCAGCTAACATCCACACAACCATCGTGGAACAGGAACAAGAAAAAGAAAAACCAAAAAAACCCAGCCAAGCCATACAACTGGGATGTAAGGCACCTATTGAAGAGCTACTTCATATACTGCTTCCATTAATAATCTTCAATGGCTCCAATGAAAGTTTGTCTAAGTAATGCAGATTTAGCACTGCCTGTAACTGTATCACACCAAAGGACTCTGGAGGGTGAAACTCCTGAAAGGCAGACATAAGTAGAATTCCCTTTTTTCCCTTTCCAGCTTACTTTGCAACTGCACTCGTGCTTGGGGATTACTCTCTAGCTCTTATTAAAGCCTGCCATTGTTTTTCTGCCTTGTCTCTAGATAGCTGAAAACTAATACTCCAAACGCAATAGAAGAGCAAAAATGGATGGAATAAATGAAAACCAGTGGCCTATTTTTGACCACTGCTATCCCCTTGACAGTAGCCTCCGCAGCAGGGCCTGCATGCTGCCCAGCATCTAATTATTTTTCAGGGATGTAGGAATTTGATAAATTATAGGATGTAGCTCCCTTCCCCCCATGTACTTTAATTTTATATCTACCAGTGTACAACTGTAATTATTTCTCTGAATAAGATCTTCAGCTTTTTTTTTTCCCCCCAACAGTCACAATCTAAAGACAGATGCAACATCAATTAGCAATGACAGGAATGATTTCAGCAGACATTTGAATCCAACACAAACATTGTGCTCTCCTCCACCTGTCTTTCAACATGACATGAAGTCATAATAATCTCTTATTTCTGGCATTTGAATAGCTTTGGAAAGAACTGCTTTTTATGCATAAATAGGAACTGGATTTATGCAGGCAATACAGTGGAGGCCTGAAGTTTGGTGAGTCACGCTTGGCTTTGATCTGGAACGCCTGGTAGCTTTTGTCTCCAGCACTACTAATTCTTAACGGTGGTTTGTCTACCTGTTGACACGGTACAGAGTGGCAAAACCACAACAGCAGCAGTAGCGCTTCAATAGCAGAGAACAGCCTGATGATTCCAGCTGCAAGGCTATTTTAGATACGCAATTGCAGGAAGTGGGCCTGCAAGCACTTGATTGTACTGAAGAGAGGTATGGGAATGTAGCACTGAATGGGATCTCTAGAACGGACTGCACCTGCATGCGATACTGTCCCTCCTGTCTCCGTCACGCAGGGCTATCCCACCCGCAGTGACCCCTTCAGCAGCTGTAGCACATCTCCCACCAAGCCATCAGCCCTGGCGTGGGGTTGTCCTGCCAGGATCAGGGCCAGAATCCACTGGAAGTCTTGCCTTGGCCTCCTAATTCATACATTGATTTCCAATAATGATTTCTATAATCATTATGTTCGTGTTTTCTTTAACCTTATTCTCTTTCCTCAGTGCTCATACTGCTGTTACACTTACGTTTTCCCTATAAATTCCATTTAAATCAGCTTTGTATTTGAAACTAGATCAGCGTGCTTTCCTAAGTAGTGAATATTTTACTGCTTCAGTCTATAAAAGGTAAAAGAAAATTCAATAAGAACATAAGAAACAACTGTCTGATTAGCTCTGGATCAGCTGTTCAGAAGGTGTTATGACAGCGTATGAACTCGAGTTCATAAAGAATACTTGATGCTTTTCTATCATTTTTTGCATCTTCATATTTATTCCTACCTGAGGCAAAGCCTGAAGTATTTGACTCAGATCCAGCCTGAAACACCACAGCACAATTCATGACAGCTCAGCATTTAAGGATGCTGAAGAACGAGAAAATCTGCTTGGGGAGGGCAGCAGATAGAAGAAAACATAAAGGGATCGCTCATAAAATTAAATGGAAACATTAAGAATTGATGGCTGCTCATCCAGTCTGCAAATAAGCTATTTTTGTTTTTATATAGTGAAACTATTCAACAGAGATAACAGCAGCCACATTCACATTATCTACGAACTTTTGTGGTGTTCTCAAAATACTCCCCCAACTCTGAATTTTTTCTCACACAGATGCAGTGGAGCCCTTGCCTACCTTGCTACGTGCTGCTCGCTGGTGGGCTCCGGAGGGGCGACCCCTGTGGGTAACAAACCATCAGTCGAAATGGTAAGGTCCTAAATAATGAAGAATAAGCCTTTCCCTGCAGCCAGTGAAAAATTCTAAATTGTCTCTTCTCTCATCATTGCATGTGCGATTTATGCACCCATTAATGTAAGTGTTTTTCTGAAAGTAATATACTTACAGGCTAATGCACCTCTGTGGAGCACTAATCGTACCCCTATTTTTAATTATCTAGAGAAAACTCCAGATATGAATCATCCAACTCAGGGAATTTGTGCAATAAAAGCTTTTGAGGCAAGAGACCTACCTCACAAGAAATTGAGCAAGTCAAAATGTTTGATAAAATTAGGGATCATCTGGTTCCCTTTGCTGCAGGATATTCTCCCGGGTGCAGCGTAGCAGGGAGAAAAGTTGCCACTAAAAGAAAGGGCAGATCTTGGAGAAAATAGTACTTAAAAGGAGTCGAGCCCTGTGCAGTCCTCCTTCCCCTTTGGGACACTTCCTTCCTATTCCCTCTCAAGCTCTGGACGTGGTTTCAGGCCAAGAAGGAAGAGAAACCTGGGAAAGATCCAAGCAGACTTTTAGCAGGTAAACAGGAGGGAGGAACTTGTAAGTGGGAAAAACTGTATTTCTCTATTGCTGTCCTGGCGTCAGCATTCAAGCCCCCAAGCACAGCCATGAGCTAAGGACGGGGCTCAGCAAGGGCTGTTGTACAGCCGAACGTGCACAAGCCTTTTCGTGTTCAATAACGCTGACTGAAATTCAGCCTTTTCTCCTTCGTGTAGAACGGGAAGGAAGATATTTACGCCGTTTGTCACTGCAAACGTTACACCAGCAACACATATATACAACATTTTAGCTTGCTGGCTGCTTACTGAATGATCTCTCCTTTTTCTTCTTTCCCACACAGCATGCCAGCATCCAGTGTTTAGTCTGCTGAAACGTTCACAAATAATTTTTCACCGCTTCTCGCCCACATTTATTTATAGGTGAAGGTGTTGTGCACACAGCCAAGCTTATATATAGAATGCCTCCATATTGAAACGGAGAATGGCTGAGTATCTCTACCATCAAGTGTCATTTTTTCGAACCCATTACATCAGCGTAACCCAGGATACCATCCAAGCTATGTCTTTTCACATAAATTTAAAAGATGTCCTTTAATAAGTGAAAATAAAACCAAAAATAAATACAAAGATAAATGAAGTTGTATCTCTTCTGCGTTTACAAGACTAATACTGCAGTTATTTGCATGCGTGCTTAAGTTTAGCAGTAGGTTTACTGCAGGTTCTAATTATAGTCTGAGGGTCTGATCCAACTCCCACTGAATGAGTGGCAAAAATCCAACTGATTTCACAAAAGGTGAAATATGTACTAAATCTGGCACAGGACAAACACAACTAAACCTCACTTAGATGAAAATCTGGAGCCCCCTAGATATCTGCCAAGGAATGCCCAGACATAATTAATGTCAGGACATCAATGAAGTCTTTGATATAACTTCATAATTCATATTTTTGAAAATTAGCCCTATATCAGCAGGAACCATCCTTAAAGGTTCTTGTCAAAGAGAGAATTTTTAAGCACAGCCTGACATTAAAATCTTATCAACTCACTTGAAATTAAGTCAATGAAAAATTAAAGCTAATTTCTAATAAGCTTATGCTACATTCATAGACTAAAGGGCGCTTGTTGAATCCGGAGAATAAGCATACCTTTTCATATGGAAAAGATTTTCACATTTGAAAGGCAGAGGCCAGAAGAGAGGCTAAAATGCACCATTTTAGACTGACTCTAAAAATGTCTAGTTTTTCTGTCTGTTTAAAGCTAATGTAAGGATACAGAATAATCACAGAAATAAATTATTAATTTAAAAATCTGGGATAAGACTGCCAAAAGTGATAAGTGCAAAATATGGTTTAGATAATGGGATTAGACATCTAGAAAATGCATGTTTAATAGGAACTTACTATTGCTCCATTCTGATATTTTGGGCTTTGTATTAGAAACCATGAGAGTACGAAACAGTCTGATGTAAAAAAAAAAGCCAACCCACAACATTATAAATTCTAGAATACTGTCGATCTCTTGAGGTAAAAACCTGTAGGTGTATAAAACAAGCCCTAGACTTTTTATGGTTTTAAAGATGTGTGGAGAAGTCAGCTACCGATTATATTAGTATGCTCTTGGAGTTGATCTATTAATGACAATAGAATTATTTTGGCTTCAACTTAGTAGAGCTGAGGACAGGATCTGCCCCAACTTATAAACTGGATACTGCTGCAATGGAAGAAAAGTCATATTAATACAAATAAAATGCATTTGATGGAAAGGTTGGTTTTTTTTTTTTTAATTGAAAAATATACCACCTTCTTGCAAAGAAGTCAGAAAAACTGAAGTTAAAAATACCTTAGAGCTCACCGTCAAAGTGGTCACTGTTTCTTTAAAATTCAAAAAGGCCTTCCCTTGAGTAACAGGCTTATCACTTTTACTGAATTAATGTGTCCACAGGAGGGAAAAAACATGGTTCTGTGTTTGAGTGACAGTGCAGATGTCACTCGCAGCCTGCAAATTCTCACAAACGCGGGGTCTCATTCCTCAAAGCTCACCTTATCTGTGCCCAGCCGACGATTCCTGACCCCATTAACTCGCTTACACAGTCACGCGTGGAAATCCCCACAACTCGAGACCACCACAACTACTGTACAATATTTCTGGACATGATAAGAGACAATTAGGGTTTATGTTGCTGGCAACGTATGAAAATTATTGAGGTTGTAAAGGACAGTGAAATATATACTTTGATTGCCCGCATGTAACAGCAAAGAGGGAGGCTGCTCTTATGAGACATGAATGAAGCCTGAAGGTGAAAAGTCCCAACGCAATTACAAGATACTTCTTCCTTACCACCACGTATCATCTGCATACCTGTGTTTGCCACCCTGATTAATTATGGAAAATCTATGAGGAGTTCTTTCAAAATTAACTATGGGATGGACACGTCTATATTCTCCATCTTACATCTGCAGAGCATTCCATTTTCCCCACACCTTTTTGGGATGCTAAAATGCACTGACTAAACTTCAGATACTCAGAAAAGCTACCGAGTAGACAAGTTCAGGGGATAATTGAGATAGCATCACAACTGCAGCGGTCTATAAAAACCACAGTGTGATACAAAAAAAAACAAACTGGAAAGACAGAACCAAGGTTCGGATAAGACAGCATTTCAGATTAAAGGAATTCAGATAAACAGGATTTTAACTGACCTTAACATTTACAGAAATGGAATATATCCCCCTGCAGATCGCTTCCTATTTAATCCCACCGTAATATCTGAAAGGTTAACAAAATACACACTGCCACAATTAACTTGAAGCGCACTGACTCGTTACAGGGAGGAAATGAGCTTGCTGTGAGTCTCAGCCAGGCCTGTGGCTTTCCTTTCTGTAATCTCTTTGCGAGCGGGATGTCTGACTGTGAAAACGGCCAGACTCGGGCCCTGGAGACAGGATGAGCGATGGCTGCGCCCGGCTCCCCAGAGAGCCCTGCTAATCTGGCTCAGGCCACGCACACAGGGAGTGCCTCCAGAAATCACAGGACAGGCCAGTGGCTACGGGCAATTTAATTATTGAGGGTTGTACGGAGTGAAACAGCTAAAGGCTGTGCAGTAATAACTAGTTGGTACCCATGAGGAAGCCATTTCTGGTAGGAAACGTGCTGCCAGCAGCCACCTTGAGGAGAGAGGACCACGCTGATGGGGTTTGCAGTTCAGTTTGCCAAACCCGAAAGGCTTAGCAGGAGCTGTGGCATTAGCATTACACCTAACAGAGGAACGTTGTCTCCCCATGTTCTCCCCAGCTTCTGACCCACCCAGCGAGGCTGCCAGGGCAGCCCATCCTCTTATGTCTGGTTTCAGGTTATTTCTTAAGAGGAGCCTAATTGAAACTTAGGACCTTATCGCTGTCACTGAGCATCCAGGAGAGGAGGTTGCATCTGGGCGAGATGAGACCGATGCCTGCTTCTCTAGGACCTGTTTGCTTGCCAAAGGACTTCCAGGAAACGCTCCACCACGCAGCTTTTCTGTGCTTCCATTGTCTCTGAAGATTTGGCATGTGCAAGATCCCTAATGAACCAAATGCAATTAGCACTGAAGCACTCCATTTTCAAGCGTCTTCATTTTAACCTGAATGTAGACAAGATAACTCCTCTTCCACAGATGACTAGTATGTTGGGAGCTTTAAGGTCTCCGTGTGCACATACACACACACAGGCCTAGAGCTGAAGCACAGAAGTGACATGTACCTAAAATGCATGGCAGATCTGGAGTAAGAGACACCCTTATTAATCTTTAGAAAACAATCAGTCTAATGAGTCAAGTCTTGATCCTGCTGGGGGCGACACTTTCCCTTTTTAACCTGGCAATGGCTATGAGCACATCTTCTTTTGATTTCAGGGGTACTATTTATATAAGTCAGGTTATGCATATGCAGCTCTGGTGCAAGCTGGAGAACTCCATCCAGCGCAAGGCTGAGCCCTTGTTGTTACTGTGTCTGACATTTCCTTCACGTGGAGGGAAATTCAGCTCCGCGCTGCGTCAGCAGGTCACAGATCCCATTTTGGCCAACATTTGAACGAGTTTCACTTGGCTTGTATCACATGAGAGCCTTTTGCCAATGTGGTTTGGGTCTTTTATGGACAAATATTACACTTGCCATGCTATCTACAAAGCCATTGGTGATACAATATGTCCGTGTACCTGGGTGGGTAATTTTCAGCACGAACGACAGGGCACAATCAACTTCAGATCTCATCTAACTTCTGCCTTTGGCCTCACATGTGTAATTCCCCACGGAACTTAATCGAAACTGTATATGCATGTCTCTAAGCAGCTTGTTGCCAGTGTGCTTATTTATGCATGCAGCTGGTTTGCAGAGCTTTGTGATCTCCTGGCTGATGTGTGGGAATCTCTTCATCATCTTCCCCTCTACCAGGTACACTCAGCTCCTGAAAATTACCTTCCCCCAGCTGGTACACAAGGAAGGGCATGGTCCTGAATAAATCTTGATGGGTGGCAGTCATAACATAATTAAAGGATGGTAGACTGCTATTAACTTACATTGTGTGCTACTCCTTACATGCTTTTTTTCTTCTTTTCCCAGTCTTCCTCCATGCTCCTACCATCTATCAGTCTCTGAAGGTTTATATCGGTAACAACTTGAAAACTACTTTAAAGAAATTGGGTTCAGTCTTCCCCTTGATCTTTACATAGAACATTGACATCAAGAGGGAGTCCCACGTGTGGGATGAACATACAGAATATGCTGTTTCAGATGAAGTTTTGTGGCTATTAGGATCAGAAAGCCACGTGAATTCTCTGTCTGGTGCGAGTGGGCAGGAAAACCTTCAGATGTTCCATGACTCTGAACTTTTCTGATCTTTTTCAGGCAATGCCTAATTAGTACCAAATTCAGAAAGCAAAAATTTAAGCCTGAATTATTTATCATGTCATATTTATAAAATGCACTGCAATACACATCATGGCCCAGTTCACAACAACTACAGATAAGATTAATCTTTCACCGATGCCATACTCCTTAATATGAAAATATAATTATCTAGCTGAAGAGTTTCTTAAATTACATACTTCCAAACTAGTATGAGCAGAATTTATCCTTGTGTCTGGTGCTAAGCCAAGTGAAAAAAACACTGGAAGCAGAATTGACAAAACACATGTTGGCTCTGTCTGTCTATCAACATCTCCAGTGCACACCTTACACGGCCCTGTCAACGTCTCAACTCCAACCTGGCCTCGAATACTAACGCAGTATTTTCCTCCCTGCAGAAGGGAGCTCCAGAACCACAGGAGCACACTGAAGGATGAAGTGCTTAGTTTGCAGTAAGTCCCCTGCAAGTTAATACACATTTATCCTGCCCAACATGGAAATTAAAAAAAAAAAAAGGATATTGCAGGAATTATTCTTACCTTTACTTGGAGCAATTTGTATCTGCATTTGATGTACACTTACAGATGTGCATGGGAGTAAGTACAGAGTATTTCTTGCAAATTATTTTGAGCAAAAGCCACACCTTTAGTCTGCATTGTCTGCAAAGTACATTTTCTGCAGCTTCTTCTGGAATGCTATATCCACACTTGCAATAAACTTTTAAAGTAAGTGTGTATAAATATATCTCTTTAATTTACTGTACTTTTAAAAACCATTTACTCCCTTGAAGAAACTCACAATAACTACAGGAAAGCCTACCAACTGTTTCTTTGATGATCAGCAATAATGCACAGTAGAGGTTTAAAGGCTGGTAGATGGATATATCGATGGTAAAGAGGCTCAAAGAAAGACGAATGCAGTCCAGTGAGTGAAGAATTCAAGCTGGAGGAGGGGATATTAGTGAGCTTATAAAATGGATTTTCTGGCAGGAAAAATGCCCTTTTCAGGGGTGCATGCCCAGTATCTTTGAAAAGTAGCTTTGTTGTAAGCAGTGTGCAGAACTTCCTATTTTTGCATTTTATCACATTCTAAAAAGATTTTTTCCATTGTACGTTCTAGGTATAATTTCATTGCTTTTGCTTCATGCTTCTAGGAGCTGAGCGGCTGTGGTGATGTTCTCTCCATCAGAAGAGGAAGGCATGCATTGGTTTAAAGCACAGATGAAGGGGCAAGGTGATAGTATCCCAAATGTTGGCTGCCCGATCAGCCTGCCTTGCTCCATGCGTTCTTCCAACTTGTGCTTGTTGGAAAAACACTTACATTTCCCAAATGAGTTAATACAAATGCATTTTGATTGTCAGTGCTACTGGTGGTTCTGCACTTATGGGCAAAAATATAAGTTTATTTCCCTCCAGGGCCTCTACAGAGAGCTGAGGGAGATTAACCAGTATTTTAGGCAGCTAAGTGTGAAATACTGGTTGGGTCAATAACGTGCTCCCTGCTGCCGTTACGCAGGCTGCCAAAAGCTGGCAAAGAGACAGATCAGTATGGAGTCAAGTGCAGGTCTGATTGTACCGAGATCCCCAGCCTGGACTCTCCGACATCACTGAATATTCCTCTCTGCCTCCATGTAATCACAAGAACTCTTTGTCAAACCAGTATTAATCTGCTCTCTGTAACTACCCTTCTGTGTGACAAGAAGGATGGGAAAATGGGAAAAGCCTAAAGAGAACTGGGTTTTGTATGATGAAGCAGCTGTAATGACTCTTAGCATTCAGGAAACACCTTTCTGCATCCCCAGGTGTGATGGTCCTGGGATTCACTGCTCCACAACTGCACCCCCGTGGAAAGGGCTGTTCAAGGAGAAAAACTCCGCAGGATTTCCAGATGAACTGCATCCCTTCTGAGGATTCTTTTTACAGAAGGCTAACATCTGGCTCCAGGTTTGGAGCCATCTTCAACTAATCTGAATACAAATTTAATGAATGCCAATTATTGTCACCATCATGAGTGATTTAAATATGGGTAAGTTCAGCTGATCTTGTCTCAATCTGTTATTCAAAAGTTTGCGGTCACAAGTCCAGTGCTGTAACTGATGCAACAGCAAAGCAAAACAACCCACCACACACACCCCTCAGACCCTAAAACAACAAAACCCCCAAGGTTCACAACGGTAATTGCTAATTTTACCTGTCCAGCCCGCAAGACAGCAGCAGTAGCCGGTGACAGGATCACACCCATCTGCGTGGTTACAGTCACAACGTTCACTGCAATTAAGACCATATGTTCCATCCTTCAAAAAAATAAATAAAAGAGTCTCTCAGTAATCAGTTTTTTGTTCCAAAATGTGCAAAATCATCTATCATGTTCCTCTTAATGCTGAATCGCATTTTTTTAAATTAACATACAGAGAAGATAGAAAAAACTCAGTGCCTAACATTTCTATACGGAACCAAATGAGGAATCACTTTAAAAAACGATGTTCAAGAGAATGTGGATAACATGGCAATCGCTCTGTTAAAATATAATGCAAAGTATAATACATCTACTTGACTGCTAGAAGCCCTATCTGTTATTTACACATGATTTCCTTCAGATATCCACAGATAAAATGAGGTACTGACCTACTGTACATTTAGAAGAGCAATGTGGACTCTGGTTTAAAGGGGATGCAAGACCATCCCAGTTGTACTTACAGGACACGGCTGGTCACAGTAGTCCCCTTGCCACCCAGGTGAGCAGAGACAAAAGCCATCAGCTGGCCTGCAGGCTGCTCCGTTTGTGCAGTAGCACGTCTGGTTACAGTTAAGACCCCAACTGCCACTTGAACACGGAATAGAGCAATCCACTCCTTGCCATCCTAAAGAAGCACGAGAAAAACAGCGTTTGGGATGTTTTGACAGAAAAAAAAAAGCAGCAAGGAAGAGACAGCAAGAAAGGCAGCCTGCAAACTGCAGCTCTTTGATTTTAGGGCCAATTTCCTCCTGATCTTGGGGTAGATTAAGACTGTCTCGGGGTCTAAACCTGACCCTTTAATTATGACCTCTCAACTTCATCTACCAGCATCTATACATACGGAAAGGAGATACAGGTATCACCTTGTTGGCTGTTACCAGATCAAGGTGTCTGGTGCCTCTCCGGGAACTGCCTGG
>KZ506833.1:27682-39521 GCA_002844005.1 Limosa lapponica baueri | reverse complement strand
TGGTCATTCTGGCTGTCCACCTTATATACACTTACTTTGCAAACAAACCTTAGCTGAAAAAATAACTGGCTTAATGAGATTTCTATCCCTGGGTTTGACAAGCGAGACCTTCGGAGCTCTCTGAGTGACAACTGCCAAATGCACTTAACTTCTTAATTACATAAGAGGAAAATGCACTTGAACTCTAGCACCGGCTCTAAGATTTTATTAATTATAAATGCACAACCCGTTATTAACATTTTGAACTTGATTTGGGAGAATGACCTATGAAATTAAATGCATTCAGGTACTGTTAAAGTTATGTAAATTCCACCTCCCTCTCACCACCTGCCCAAGTGAATAATGCCGCAGTATACATCTATCCAGTTGTTAATGAGTTATATATTCTATTAAACTGATTTCAAATGTTGTGTATTGAAACTTTGCTCTTGCAATATGGTACTTTATAATTCTATCCTATTTAGTAAAATTAATCAACAGCTGTGCTCCTTATGTTGATTATTCTTTTTTCTATTAGGATCGGGAGGTTAATGAGAGTAGTGAAATGCCTGGATGTGGTATACATGATAGGAAGGAGTAGCTAATTCAATCAAACATATACCCCTGAAAATGTTAAAGCTATATTAAGAAATCCAGCTATAAATAACTTGGTATTTTACATCTCTATTTCCCAAGTCAGAGTGATTCATATGGACATCACAAAACTTTCAAAAGCGCTTCATTTTCTTCATCAAGGCCCAGCTTACCAAAATATACCCCTGAAGCCTATCCAGTGTATTATTTCCTAATTTCAGGGATCAAATCTGACTCATAATCAATGGAAAAACTCTCCAGTAAATGCCCCACTCTGTGTGTCCCTGCCCCCTGCCCTGCACAGCACCTGCCCCAGGACAACCACGGGCAGGCGGTCCCACATCTCCACAAGCTGCTCAGAACCTCACACAAGGGAGCCTTTTTTTGTTTGAATTCCAAATGTGATGGGAGTATCCCAACATAGCAAAGATGCAGGTGGGGGATCTGCGACCCCCGGGACCCCCAAAAGTCAGTTTTAAATCAAAATGAACGGTGACAATATGTAACTAACACCACCTGTATGACCTTCCATACCTTTAAGTACTTCAGAAATACTCACTAATTGTTGCTGAGACTAAATGACAGACCTTTCTAGCACCACGAGAGGTTTGGGCATACAATTCTTGTTATTGTTAATTCTCCCCTATGTATTGAGGGTTAGGCCCAAGGAACCAAACTCCATTAATAACTCAGGCTGCCAGCTCACATCCATCAGCATCAAATATTAATAGACTCAGGAGGACCAGAGCATACATCTTTCCGGATGGCAGTCAATAATACGTCTTGTTTCTGTTCAGGGAGAGGGGAAGACTTTCTTCCACAAAAAATTATGGTTGTACAATATTAGTAGAGCTGAAAGACACACTGCTGCCTCCGGTGTTGGCTCCATTAACAAGCTCCGGACACTTCAGGAAGTGTTTTCCCTGGATTAATGTTGCCCTAACAGATTAGATTTCTTGTTTCTGTAAAAAAATACATTCCTGCTGTAAACAATGACCTTTTAAAATCCTTCTCTGCTGTTCAATAGAAAGATTTGCATTTATTCTCGTACATTTTGGATCAGGCCTTTAAATCCGTGAAATGCATTTTCAAAGGGAAAAAAAGGGCACCCCAGACCGTATGGGGAGTTAATAACCCAGCAATGGTCCACAACACCCAGCAAAGTCTGCACACATACCTGGTCTGCCTCAAAGTTTGGCTATTTAAGGATGTGAAATTAGGAATTTCAGAAGTTGCTATAACCTACAGGAATAAATTTGCCTTGGAGAGCTAAAGCCTGGTTCCACTGAAGGCAGTGGCAAAACAGAAAATCAATTTGTCAAGGCCTCTGCAATGCAGAAGACAAACAGGGCTGTTACTGAACTTGGCCTCAAGTTTGCATGATAAAGACCTATGTGACAGGATTGTCTGAGTATTCTTAAACTTTAATCTGTCAAGGTGCTGAAAACCCTCAACTCCTGTGCAGATTAGGGGGGACCGACAACACTGAAAGGCAACATATTTGAGCCTTTGGTAACCTGCAGTGTGACTCCCCCCCATCGGAGACTTTTAACACGGTATCTGCTTTCCTCCCTCTCTCCCTCCTTGCCTGGTTTTTTTGGGCCAGATGCATTAGAGGCGCAGCCCCTGTCACCAGCACCGGGTTCTCAGAGCGCACAGCGCAGGCACTCGACAGAGAACAGGGGATGGTGCGGTGCCATGCGTATGTAACGATAAACAGAGCAGAAAGACAAAACGCAGGTGCTGTTTGTCCCTGATGTCTGCGTGTCCAGATAAGCTGCTTGGTATGGATTTAGCACGTAACAGTATATATTTATACGTAGACACATTCCATGGCACATCAGTGTGCCGGTACACTGTGCCTGTGCACTGATGCAGATCACAGATACAGTTCTGTATATTTACTTATTTAATTGTGACATTTACAATTAACCCAAAGTGGTTCTCCACAAACATTCCCTCAAGGTAAACATATGGTATCCAGCAACACAAACTGTCAGAACAAACTAATTTCCCTAATGGTGTTCCAGTGGAAATTAATGTGCTCTTCATAAGCATATTAGCAGCAGGAGGAAACTTTGTACTTTTACCGGTCTTCTCCTCCACCCTAGACTCAAACAACTTATTCATGACCTTACTGTACGGCATCTTTACTTTTCCAGACATAATGATGTCCTCTGGCAGAATTCCTTTCCCCTCCGGGTGCTACTAATTACTCCCTGCAGATGCTATTATTGGTGCTAATGATAAAAAGCAGAAAAAAGGTTGGGGAAGGATCTTGTGCCCCGAACGAGCCAAGTGTTCAGTTCGCAGGTAATCACTAAGAACTGACAAATGTTCCTTTACCCACTCATAACATTACACGATGTAGCTGCGCTAGGGTTTGATATACATCTAAAAGGGCGCAAGGAAACCCCTGATGACCTTACTCAGTCTCCTTTTCCCTTTGCCCTTTTTATGGGAGAGGATGGGTAAGGTGGAAAGGGTAAGGAAGGAAAAGGATCTGGGGGTCCTGGTGGATAGTAAGCTATCCATGAGCCAGCAATGTGCCCTTGTGGCCAAGAGGGCCAATGGAATCCTGGGCTGTGTAGGGAAGAGTGTGGCCAGTAGGTCAAGGGAGGTCATTCTCCCCCTCTACTCTGCACTGGTGAGGCCACAACCAGAATACTGTGTCCAGTTCTGGGCTCCCCAGTTCAAGAGAGACAGGGAACTACTTGAGAGAGTCCAGCATAGGGCAACTAAGATGATTAAGGGATTGTAGCATCTCCCTTATGAGGAAAGGCTGAGAGAGCTGGGGCTCTTTAGCCTGGAGAAGAGAAGGCTGAGGGGAGGCAGACTCTTTTCAGTGGTTCCCAGTGACAGGACGAGGGGCAATGGGCACAAACTGGAACATGGGAAGTTCCACTCAAATATGAGGAAGAACTTCTTTCCGGTGAGGGTGCCAGAGCCCTGGAACAGGCTGCCCAGGGAGGGTGTGGAGTCCCCTTCTCTGGAGATTTTCAAGACCTGCCTGGGTGCAGTCCTGAGTGATGTGCTATAGGCAGTCCCGCTTTGGCAGGGGAGTTGGACTAGATGATCTCTAGAAGGTCTCTTCCAACTCCAACAATTCCGTGATTCTGTGATTTCGTGATGAGAAAGAGCTTTCTCGTGTTTAAAAAGTGACTTTGCGGCTCATGACTCATCCAAAGACGCAACCATTGGCAGGCCTGAATGCCCAAGTCTTTCATTAAATCATAAGGCACTTCCAACAGCCATCTGCAAAACTCTCCCCAGTCTGCACCTCAGTGGCACCAGCGTCCTCTGAGGATACTGTGAAACCTGGACGTGCCATAAGGACCAAGCACAGCCCCCCTTGGGAGTGGGAGGAACTTACCGCCTTGCTTCCTATAATCTTACAAGGATTTACAAACAGTTACGAGTGGATGTCAGCATTTTCTTTCACCTCTGAATTTGTGCTAATATGCTAATTCATACAGTAAATTTCACAGTAAATGCCAAGTTCAGAATTAGTCAGCCTGATAATAATAATTCTTAAATATGGTGTTTGAACAAAAGTATTCAGCAAAACATGCACACAAACAAAATGGAAACTCTGTTATGAAGAGAGTAGTAAGTAAAATTATTACAAATAATTTTAATTTTAAGTACTTACAGCACTTTATTAAATACTATTTAATTTCATTTTACTGGGTATAGCCACAGCATTTGTTACGCAAAAGCAAAGCCGGGAGCACTGAGGGGAGTAAAAGTTACCACAAAATAACTGTGGTTTGCTATTTTCCAAATTGTCTGTGCAAAATCTGGCTGAGCTTTGTGGATTCCTGTTTTATAAACCCAAATATACTTGCTGTGGCCTGCTACAGGCTGCTACTGGTGCAACACATGTTACTCCCTCAGTAAGGCCACGGAAGAACCTAGGCCACGTTCTCATTTCTGACCTGCTGGGCCCCTAGAGCTTCGCATTCCCCCCTCTGGACTTTTCTCTTTCCCATTGCACAGCCTCACAACGGATCTGAGATACATTAACAGTGTATTTGCGCTATTTTTATTTCAAAACCAGGAGTACTCATCCTATGGTCCCAGGGCTGTAGGGGCTTCAGAGCAACAATCATCCATCCATCTTCCCAGAAGGGACTGTCCCCATCACGTTGAGCAGGCACCTGGGAAGCCTTTGGCCACAGTATAGAAAAGCCTTGGATTAGGATACGGCTACCTGGGGAATAATTTATACCTACCAGGACTGGAGAACTTGTGCAGCCTTTCAACCTGGCCACCACACAGGCACACATAGGGCTGGAATTATCTCCACAGAGCTCGTGGTATCCAGCCCAGTAAATCCCATCTGTGAGGGAGTTACCCTGCAGGATCCAAGATATGTGCATCTAAGGAGTCAGGCATCACACACTGGCTCAGGATCCTTTCAAACTGGGAATCCAGGGCTTGGACCCCGTGGTCTTGTGCCTGAATGTGTCCCTGTCCTGCTAACTCATGGGAAAGGGGTAACAGAGGTGAGCTGCCCTGGGTGCCCTCATTCCAGGCACCAAGAGGGCTTTTTCCATGTGCATCCTCCTCATGATCCACGCACACAAATCCCACATGGGCAAACTGAGAGACACTGTTTATGCAAGATTGGGCTCATCTTCTGAAGCGCAGGGTGCACAGAATCTCACCACCCTCCTGTCCTCCAGCATCTTAGCTCCAACATGCGTCATCCAAAAGGAACAATGCTCTGGGCACAATAAATTGGAGCAGTACTCCCTAAGAATAAAGGCAGCAAATTCTAGCTTTGGGAAGGGTTTTTTTTTGCCTCCATGAAATCAAGTGAAAACACACACAAACAAAACTTTCATTAGAAAAATTGGATTTTGCATACTAAAACTCAGCAAACCTGAGTTGGATTTCTGTCAGTGAGCACCATAATCTCCCTCACCACCAGGGAATAGCTTTCTAGTTTGCACTAAAAATATGCCCAATATCAGTCAGTTATCTGCAATTAAAAAAATCCATTCCTACTGTTCAAGCCACCTAAATATGGGTGTTAAAAAAAAGAAAGAGGATTCAATAAAGAGAGCAGGGAAGAGATAGCACCCTCCCCCCTGCTTCCCGTAAATCAGTGTAGCACTGCTGCTGGGAAAAAAAATCTAGACTAACTTTACAACACTTGAATATCTGCCTGGTTTAGTATTTAGGCCTTAACTGCAGAGCACTTTAGTGTCAGCGAGGCAATGAATACAGCATCATATAATTAAATGTATTCAGAAGGAAAGTAGTGTGGAGAGTAAAAAAGATGATCATCAACCTCTGAACAAGATTTTTTTTATACAGTCAGCACTTTTCACCTAATAAAATATCACAAACCACATTTATCCAGGAGGGACCTCTCCAAAAATAGGAGATTGGATTTAGACTGGGTAAAACAACTCCTACATCATTTCCTGGGGACATTTCATCTGGTGAGACGGTGCATCACACCTGTGAGGACAGCCTCCCACGGGCAGGCTGTAATGGAGTACAAGCATCACGGCCGTGCACAGTTCACAAAACACGGTGGAGGTGGGCATTCTGCTAAATGGGATGGGTGTGCAGCGCTCGGCCAGCCCCAGCAGTTGGCTACAGAAGGGCAAGACACAAAAACAAACTCCTAATTCTGTTCACAGTGGAGGTGGGGAGATAGTTTATGGAGCAGGTATTTCAGGTAGAAATAAAACCATCTGTAATACAGGGGTTTACATCGTGCTAATGGGAAGGTATATTATCAAGGCAGGTCAATCATGTCTACATCAGGAGGATTACTGATACACATTATGGGGCCAGCTGGATAACCAAGTCCTCTGTGTAGTTAAAGCAATTTGAATCTGGAATAGGGCCACTGCAGATTTATTCAGGTGAAGCAGGGAGTAAAGTCTCAGAATATTTTAAGCTCTAACTCTGGGGAAGCTATAAAGAGTCAAACATCTGTAGGGCTCTTTGCCGTTACTATAATTGACTTTGATCAGCTGCTATTCTAAAATGCTCCAAAAAACCATGGCCATATCACAATTCAATGTTCCAAAAGCTAAAATGGCCCAGGCATAATGTGTATTTATTTCAAGTTAGTGGAAAGTATTTACATGCCTGAGAGTATATACTTGGTACACGAGCTCTTCATGATGTACTCAACAAGCTACTTGTGTCCCAGCTGTGGGACAGAAGCTAGCTAACTATGGCAAAATACTAAAGCACAGACCTTGAATACTACTGGTAAAGCCAAAAAAAACCCCAACCTGTTTTCCTCTGTTTTTTTTAAATGGAGGCATCTGAACTGGAGTTATTACAATGGTAAAGGAAAGATTTTAACACACTATGTGCAGTTCCATCATTTTTTTTCCTAGATTTGGGCAGAATAGATCAGTGGCTAACAGAAGCCTAAGCCATTTGGAAATCCAGAGAAGCACTTCAGTGCAGTGCAGTGTACTTCAAAGTGAGAATTCACAGCTGGCTAGGACAATTCTGCACCAGCTATTTTATGGGATTGTCTTTGTCTGGAAATTAGAGATGGTTTCTGCTCTGTCCACATTGCCTGAGTGGCACAGTCCACGACCTACCTTGTAGAACAATTGTGGCCTCCTGACTTTTTTGCATTAATAAATCTGGGCTCTGGCTGACAAGTCTGAACAGTTCTGCAAAAGGGACATTGCAAAACCAGGAAATAAAAGGTATCATTTATACTCTCAGCCTCTATGACATCCTCTGGCAAGAAGATCCACAGTTTAATTATAAATACAAAGGAGAAAAATTATCTTTATTTGTTTGCTTCAAATCCACTGCCTGATTTTTAATTGGGAAACTTCTTATACTGTGATAAATAGCCAAGACGCACTCCTTTTTCCCCTTCCCCCTTGGTGTAGGAGCCCTCTCACATACCTACCCTTGGTGACTCCTTTTCTAAGCAAAATCATCCCACTCTCTTATTCTCATTTTATGGGAGCCATTTCACAATTTAATTACGCATTCTGTGAAAAGCACTATCTTTGTCTTTAAACCTGCTGTGCAATCATTTAATTGGTTGCCCCTTGTTTCTGTGTTATTAGAAATAGTAAATAACCATTCCTTGTTCATGTTCTATGCACCATCCACAGTTCCATAGATCTCTATCGTATCCCTCCTCAGCCATCTGTTTTCTGAGCTGAGTTCTAGCTTATCGAGTCACTTTTTGTATAGAAGCTATTCCATATAAAAGATGGTCTTTGTCACCATTCACTACTTCCATTACATCCTTTGTAAGCAGGAATCAGCCAAACTGTACACAGCAATTTGAGATTTAGATATATTATGGATTTACACAATACCACAGAAATGTTTTTTCCATCCTGTTTTGTCCTCTTCCTGATTATTCCAACTATTCTATCTGGTGCTCTGGATTCATTTGATTTTTGACCGGTGCCGGGCACTTATTTGAGTTTTTCAGAAAACTATCCACTGTGATTGCCTGATCTCTTTCCCTGAATGGTAGGAATTAAACTAGAACTCACCCTTTGTGTATTTACTTCACCTTATTTTCCCCTTGTCTACTACTCTGCATTTTTGAACACTGAATTTAAACCTACTCACTCATTTAGTAACATAAAAACTTTCTATTATCTATATTTGACAATCCCAATGGTTTTGCGCTATTTGCAAACTTTCTTTTAGAATTCTTCTACAGCTGTACTATACAGGATAGTACAGGATAGTGAGGATAATGTCCAAGCACAGTCTCAAATCTAAACTTCCCTACCAGGCACTCTCTGCACTCACCAGTGTGGTCACTGCTGAGACCTGCACCTTTCTGCAGCAGAAGCTGCCGAACGAGTTCAGAACGACATCGCGTGCCTGAGCTCTTGTTCCCACCCCCTGGATGGAGTGAGTCCAGGAGGAGTCAAACCAGCAGGTATCCTCCGCTGGTCCCTGGCTAACAGCACTGAAGCCAGTAGATGCTTGGTTTGATTTGCCTAAATCCAAAAACCTACAGGAAAAGAGTTCAAGATCTGGTAAAATTTCAGTTGTTCTTTGGCATAAGAGAACACACCAGGATTTTCCATCTATACGTGTCTGATTGTAAAGGATAAAGTCTTTTCCTTTGACAGTGTAGTTAGACAGAAAACAAAATGAAAAACTAACCTGTGACTTAAATCCTATACTTAGGTGGTTTTAATGAAGTCAGTTTGCAATTTGAATTACCAGGAGAGTCAGCTACCACCATGTTTATGCATAGACCCACAGACAGTGTGGATAAAGATATATACATTTAGAAGCTTAATAGATGAAAAGAGACACTGCTATTGGCAAGCAGTTTATTCCTCTGCAAAATTCAGATCAAATAACTCAGTCTGAGCAGAATATTGAGCTCCACTGATTCTGAATGAGGCTACAGGAACGGAAATGCAATTTGACATAGCCACATTGCCAATTAAGGATAAAATACAGGAAATATGTCAACTAGCAACAAAGGCAGAGGCATTCAGGCTTTCTATATGATGTTGGTTCCTTTGGACCCACTTAGGAAAACTTTGGAGTTACTCAGATAAATAAAACTGCAGCAGAGCCCAGAAGTAAAAGTAAATATAAGAAGAAAAAGGAGGAGACCTGGGACTTGCCCTGCAGAATTCTTATCAAATTATAGACACCGAGCGTGACTGAATAAGTTCTCATTAGTAGAGGCAGTCACTGAGACAAACTCTTCACTCCTATATATTTGGGACAATCCTACCAAAGCCGGCAGTTGTGTTCAGGTATACTTGGGCTGACAAAGTAGAATTTGAGCTGTCACAGACAATTTCTGGAGCTTGTACATTGATAAGACAGCGAGCAAACAGAATGAAATAGAAGGAGTTCATAAAAAGGTCTGAAAAATTCCATTGAACTCAAAGAAAGGGATGCAGTTTCCACAACTGAGGGAGACCCGCTGTGTCTGGTGCATCCGGTGACCTTGTTAAATACTCCGGTACAATAGTTCACCTGCTCAAAAGCACACAACAAATGCCCTGAAGTGAGAGAAGACCCTTCATTACGGCTCATGCAGCCAGGCACTGACACGAACACTGTCAGGGTTTAGGAAAACACAGGCTCCTAAACACCGTGGCTGCCGGAGCTCCAGCAGATATGTCTAATTGGTCAATATGAGCTCCGGGGGGAGAACACCAACAAGCCTAATAGGCAGCAAGCACCTGGTTCATTGATATAAAAATCTATAGGGGAGCAGCTTAGTCTGAAAGCCTGGGAATACACAGGTGGCTGCCCCATAATGATCTTCCCTGTTGGGATCTGAATGTAGGATATCTTCTCCTGTCGTGGCAGCAGAGCCAGAAGAATCCATCTGTGAGTCGTTATTGAAATATTGGTTTTAGCCCGCATCCAGTTTCTGCACATTGAGGTGATGCTCATTGTTTCCTGGTCTCCATGTGGCAGGGCCAGCTCAGAAATGGATCAGCTTTTCAGAAAGGCACCTGCCATTTCAGAAAGATGCAGGACAATCTGGGTGGCCTGCAACTCTTATGAAGGGTGCTCTTCCGAAAGCTCTGAGTGCCTGTGCTGTTTGTCCCCAGAAGGAGTCCTACAGGGACTTTGCAACGGATCACGCAGCCACGCCACCAAGCTTGACCCGAAGCAATGGTTTGTGAAGGTAAAATGGTAAAATGGCTCAGTCTGCCAGCAAATTTACCAGATACTGCTGATCGAAATGGGGTTTGAGATGTACATACTGATCCACAGGGAGCTGGACTGAGACCAAAGTCATTTCATGCAGGCCACTGCACAGCCAAGAGAAGATAATTTTCAATCTGTACTGACCTGGCCTGGTTCAGACCTAGCAGCCTAGGGATGCAAAACTTTACAGGCTGTTATTAGTCCCAATGGCCTACAAAAAAAATAAAGGTACAGCCATTTTACACACATAAATATCTATTTTTGCATGCATAGAAAAGTGGGTAAGAAAATTCAGAGGTCATCAATGAAAAGGGATATCAAGATGCAATTCAGAGGTAGTTTTCTTCTGGTCTATGAAAACGCAAAAGTTCTTATAAGTACAAATGATTCCTGACCAGCTTTATTTATGTGAGGAACGTACCAAAACATTGGGCACGAGATGTTTTGATTTACGTTAATAAGCTCCTACCTTCCAACATGCAGCCCAGCTGACAGAAAAACTTCCGTTCAACTGAAATGACATTTCTTTCAATTTCAAGAACATTTTTCCAGCTCACTCTTAATTAGACTGTATGGAACAGAGTGTTTTTTGTTGCCTGCTTGAGATCTGCTTCTTGTTCCACATCCACTTGTGAGTAATTTGTAAGCTTAAAAGAAAAATTATCAGAGGAGTTTTCAGACTTCATCTAGAAGACACCAAGAAAATGCAGGTTGGAAGGACAGCGCGTTCCTCAGAGACCAGAACTAGGAAAGGGGGATCTAGGATGCAGCCATAGTTAGGAGAGAGGACCTGACCGTGTTACAGTCACTGATTGTCTCACAATTACTAGCATTTTCATCTTTATCCATTTTTCAAGCACCACGTGAATACAATTTGTAACTCTTCTCGTCGTGGTTTCCCAGGGCACAGTTGCATCTTCCATTTTTAAAAAGTTATTTTAGTTTAATTTCCTGTGTCTCTGTCTTTCACCTTTACACCCAGACCTAAAGCTCACATCTGGTATCAAAGAGACTGCATTTCCTTCTTGCTGACTTTGACAAAATGATCTTCTCAAAACCGTTCAGAACAATTCGAAACTGCCAGGTCTTTTTCTGTTTCTTCAGCTGCATCCCACTACTCTGTTTCTGTCCAAGCAGGGACTTCCCCTCTTGCACAGCTTCTGGGATCACCAGTGATAGTCCTGCTGGCTTGGTTTGCCTTTTGGGATGTCTATGTCTCCTCACTTCAAGAGTAGCTGGGGAATTGGTCATGGCCACTATTCCCAAACATCTTAAAACTAAGTCTACTAAGAACTTCTGAAGAATTAAGGAGAAACAAAGGAAAAACCAATAAACAGGAAAGAGTTCAAAGCCTGTGAGCACAGGAATCAAGTTCTTCCACATCATGACTTAATATTCAGTCTTTGTTCAGGCAAAATCCTTTCCTTTTTATGTACTGCGATGCATGGACTGTTACCCTGGTTACACAGGGAGGGGAATATGGGAATTTGAGGTCCATGAGCCCATCTGAGTGTCCTTTGCCTAATTGCCACAGGAGACGTGACAGAGAGACAGGGCTACCACAGTGGGATAGGAAAGGCCAGGGGACTAAGGATAGAAACCT